>JAGSPU010000889.1:0-18767 GCA_019321725.1 Paulownia fortunei
GTGAAAATTTATCAAAGATTTTAGTATAATATCTCAACCTTTATGCAATCTTCTAACAAAAAATACTATTTTTGAATGGACTGAAAATTGTGAAAATACTTTGTTAAACTTAAAAGTATGCTTATATCTGCTCCAATCATGTAGCCTTCAGATTAGACTTTACCCTTTGAAATAATGTGTGATACTAGTGACTATGCTGTTGGAATTATCTTAGGATAAAGAAAAGATAAAAAACCATATGTCATTTACTTTGCAAGTAAAACTTTGAATAGTGTTCAATTAAATTATTCAACAACTGAAAAAGAATTACTTGTTGTAGTTTTTGCATTGGAAAAATTTAAATCTTATCCTGTTGGCTCACCAATGTTGTTTTCAATGATTATGCGACTTTGAATATCTTTTATCTAAAAAAGATGCCAAACCTAAACTGATTAGGTGGATTTTCTCACTTCAGGAATTCAACATTACAATTCAAGATAAGAAAAGAGTAAAGAATGTGGTAGTCGATCATTTGTTGAGACTTGTTTGTGATGACTCATTTCAAACCACACCTATTAATGACATTTTTCCTGATGAACAACTATTTAATGTTTTCTATTTTATCTTAGTTTGTTGATATTATTAACTTTCTTGTGGTAGAAAAGAGCCTACCGTACTGGAATTCCCAAGATAAAAAGAATGTTGTCCTGATCAAATCTTTCGGAGATACGTGCCTGACAATAAAAACAAGGTAATATTCTTAAGTTTTGTTATTTAGGAGCATGTGGTAGTCACTTTTCGCCAGAGAAAACCTTTACAAAGATCTTGCAATATGGATTTTATTGGTCAACTCTTTTCAAAGACACTTACACTTTGTGCAAAAGTTGTGAAAATTATCAAAAGTTATGATCCATTTCAAAGCAAAACATGATCCCCCTACACCCCATCTTAGTAATTGAAATAGTTGACTGTTGGGGTATTGACTTTATAGGACCATTTTCATTATCATTTGTTTTTAATTACATATTATTTGCCATGGATTATGTCTCAAAATGGATTGAGGCAATTCCCTATCAAAACAATGATCACAAAATAGGGATAAAATTTTTGAAAGAAAATATTTTAAGTCGATTTGAAATTACTTGATTCATTATTAGTGATGGGGAAAAATATTTCTGTAACAAAATTTTCGAAACTTTAATGAGAAAATATGGAGTCATATATAAAGTTGCAATCCCTTATCACTCTCAGACAAATAGACAAGTTGAACTTGTAATTAAGGAGATAAAATAAATTTTGGAAAAGATAGTTAACCTAAATCATAAAGATTGGTGTCTCATAGACTTACCGATACACTTTGGGCATATATAACTGCTTTCAAGACATCATTAGGCATGTCTTCTTGTAGGATAGTTTATGAAAAATCTTGTCATTTATCTCTTGAATTTGAATATAAAACTTATTAGGCAATCAAAATGTGTAAGTTCAATATGAAACTTCAAAATTGCGCAAATTACAAATTAATTAATTTCAAGAATTGAGAAATGATGCACATGAAAATTCTAAAATTCATAAAGCAAGAATCAAAGAATTTAATGATATTAATATTTCAAGAAAAACATTTGAGGTTGGTTAAAAGGTTTTGCTTTATAATTTTTGATTGCATTTATTTTCTTGGAAAATAGAGATCAAGGTGGAGTGCTCCTTTTATTGTAAAAGACGTATATCCTTATAGGGTGATAGACATTGAGAATCCTAGAAATGATAATGTATTCAAAGTAAATGGAGAAAGACTTAAACTATTTCTAGAGAATCAATTTTCACAAGAGGAAATTCTTTTTATTTTTAACGTTTGTTATGATTAGTATGTGTATATATATACATATTTTCTCTAACTTTGTTTGTTTTATAGGCTTTTTTTTTTCGGTTAACTGGTAGATAACAATGCTCCATGGCTATTGAAGTCGGATTTATCATTTTCTCAAACAATTGAAATCTCTATACAAAGTTTCTCCCTTTTGCTCATTTTTTTCTTGTTCTTTTTAAAATGGATGACATTCTTCTAACTCTCAAGAAATAATTTCTTTTTCTTCCTAAAAATATAATTTTAAAATTTATAAAACCAGGATTGAAATATTAAGGATGCTTAATCACAAACGCACCCCATGGGACATATGATAGATAATTGAAGCAAAGGTAAGAGTAGCAGGTGAGTTTTCATATGAGTTTTCAAACTTGCTTACTTGAAATATGTTTAGTTTTGGTAAAAGCACATATTCAAAAAAACAAAGGGTGAAAAAATTCAAGTTTGTTATAAATATGCTTGATGGATTTGCAATACAAAGTGTTATTCCTTATGAATGGTTTCTAAAAATCAAGAAAATAAAATTCAATTCATTAAGGATGGACTGAGTAAGGAGTTTCTAGTTGATATTCGATTGACTCTTGAGACACATTCTTGTGGATTCATGCATCATGCAATTCTTGATTTATGGAATCACTTTTGGGAAGAATATGAGTGTTATAGTTTTAGGAATCTAACATTAAAAGACCATATTTGCCAGTTTATAAGAAAATTAGATGGAAATCATATCCTCGACCCATAGAGGGCATTTAAACTATTACTAGACGTAAAACTAGAGAAGATGCGAGCCACAATCACAACTACATGTACATTCACGTGTAAGTAGCTAGTTTTCAAATTTTTTGTTCTTATTTTCAACATTTCTAACAAAAAAAGGACATGCAATAAATGCTTGTTCACACCTTAATAAATAACACCATACTTACTCTATTTTATTCAAAACTTACTTTCTTCAAAAAAAATAAAAAATTGAAAGTCTTTTCCAGTCTCAAGTTCAACTGTATTTGTGTCTTTTGTAGAACCAATCCAAAAAAAAATGATAAGTTTATAGGGGCAACTAATAACCTTGGTAGAACTTTAGCTAAAAAAATAAAAACTAATTAGTGTATGGGAGAGGCAATTTGGGGTCAATGGGCAGTGTTGCTACTTCTGCTCATGTAGGAGGAGTCAACGTTTTAGGAAAATCCCAAAATCTTTAATAGTACAGAATATCACAGGTATAACCATCGGATATGAGCTAAAAGTGTCACATATTCAGGATAGAATGCTTAACATATTAAACAATGTGGATGCATTCATCACTCTAACAGGTGGTTTCAGTATATTAGAGGAATTATTCTAAGTTGTCTCTTAGGCACAACTCAACATTCCCCAGAAACCTGTAGGTATTCTTACTGTTAATGGTTTCTTTGATAGTTTGTTATCTTTTGTAGATCATGCTATAGAAAAAGGTTTTATTTTACCGTCTGCAAGATGAATTCTCATTTCTACTCAACACCTAACCAACTGATTGATCAACTTGTAGCATATATGCCAGAATTTGATCCAGCCTTAGCTCGTATGGATTGGTCCAACAACGAAAATGGTAAAAAATACAAAATGAAATTGACTCTTAGCCTGTGAAATTTATCCTTAATGGTTTCAATTAATAGTGTATATAATTTGTTGTTTCACCTTTATTTTTCAATAAGTTATATTTGAGGTAATATTTTCTAAACTCTACTTTCCTATCTATTTTCAACATTATGGACAATATCTCATTTAGGTTAGAAGAGGAGATAATTGATATCATGTCTTGTGTGTCCAATGTGTGTTTTTCTATTTTTTTAAATTCAAGCATGTTTTTGTTTAGGTCCGTTGAAACTATGAAAAAAGATGGCAAAGTAAATGATAACTTTAACACTCTTGAGATGTATTCCTATATTTTTTTTACATAACATGGCAAGTTTGTGAATTTTTTAACAAAAGTTTGTGAAGTGTAAATTTTTTTTTGAGTCTTAGATGTTCTTCTAGTTTCAAATGATTAAAATTAAGCACAAATAATGTAGTTTAATTGATGATGGGTATTATTTTGGAATTTGATATTGTTATTTGATTAATATATTTTTGTGATAATTATACTCAAATTATTTTGCACAAATAGTTATGTTATTCGATATGGAGACAAACATGTCAAAATAGGTAGTTCTTATGCCCTCGCTTTAAACATCACTTAGATTTTTGACATATAGAGGTTGAGTGTTGGAACTTTTTCTTTTGGTCTGTTGAGGTAAATGATTGATTGAGTACTACTTGAAAAAATATTAAGGCATTAGGCTTTCTAGCACCATGGCCAAATCAACTTGTCCCTAATGTGATGTTCTAAGAGAACATCCTCCATAATAAGTCACTTTGAGCCTTTTAATAAATAACTCTTTTTGTGTGGTAATCATATCTTCTTACCTAGCCTAAAAATAATATTATCCTACTTGTGTCCTAAAAATAATTTGGAGGTTAAGAGACATTCCAGTGACGAAGTGAGCTTGCAAAGTAAATTTGGGTTGGAATAGAAGATAAGTGTGGGGTAGTTTCTCATCAAACAAAAGAATAAAATTGCAAAGTATTAAAAATATTACGAGTTACAACTAAAAATAGAATGTTGTAAAATCAATAAGAATGATGAAGAGGGGTTCAATTCAATAACAATAGGCTCCAATGTTGAACTTTGTGAAATATGAGAATTCTTCATTAACAAACTCTGTCTCTAATTCCAAGAAATTTTTAGAACCATTGTTGTATCTTGTCCTTTTATTTCTTAGTCACATCACTACCCTTTGGCCCTATTACCCTTTGTTGAAGATTTTTTGATTTCATGTGGTACCTTCGGTGTAGTACAGATTTGTACTAAAGGAAAAACCTATGATGTTTAACTCTTCCATTAGAGATTGGGTGATAGTTTTTGTGAGGTTCTGTGGGAACTCACTTGTTCGAAGCATGCATGGTTTCATCACTATTGACATAAACTATTCTTACTCACTGTTGAGTATACTTATTATGGAAATGTATTGACTTTTGAATAACTAAGGGTTAGATTCAACACTTATTTGATTTTATTTTCATATTACTTTGTTGCTTACTGAGAATAATAGTTGAAAGTTAGTTATCATAGGTGTTTGTGGGTATCATCGCTGAAAACCCTCATGAGATTATAACTCGTCTTCTGTGGGCCACATAGTATTTTAAAGAGTTGTTGTATATACTAAATGTAATCGTGATTTTCTACAAAAATGGATTAATTTAGGTTTATTTTAGACTTGCTCGAGGACGAGCAAGGGTTAAATGTTAGGGAATTTGATAATCGCATATTTTGATATATTTTTGTATCAAATCCTTTATACTTTCCTTGCTTTATTTTTTTTAATTTTATAATTATATTAATATTTTGTGTTAGGGAATCAATAAACAAAAAGAAATCTAAAAGAGCCAAAATGAAACCAAAGAAGATAACACATTTCGTGAGCAAGTTGGGAGATAATATTTCGTTAGATCAAAGAAGTATCACAATTAGAAGAAAATGACCATTTTTGCCTATGTCCATCATGTGTAGATCAAAATATAAGCAAGAAATCATTTTGACTTTGCAAGTGATTGTTAGGCTTGCATTAAATTCAAAATAAGCAAGTTTTCAAACTTGTGCAATTTTCACATTTTAGATATAACTTTATGTTCAAATATCTTATCAACCTAAATCTTACTTCAATCTTACTTCATTTAAAAGAAAAAAGATAGAACTACAACTTTATTATTGGAATCTTAGCCCAATTCAATCTTGATTATAGCAGAAAATGCATTCAAATATGTGTGTTGGAAAGGATCTTTCTATGCTGACACATTTCTTTAAATCAAGCATAATTTTCTCCATAATGATTGGAATTAGGTGATTCAAGTTGGAAATGAAGTGAATAGAAAATACACAGCTTTCATGTTGATCACATTTTCAAAATCAGCTGATTTCATGGAAAAAAATGTGTGACAAATACCTTTAGAAATGTGAATTTAGAGTATATTTGAAGTAAATTTGAAGTGTATTTAGAGTGAATTTGGAAATGTCAATTTAGGCACTCTTCTATTATAAATAGGGGCTCTTAGATGTCATTCAAGACATACAAAAACCCTTAGAGGCAGAAAAAAAGTTTTATTATTGTCTTTTTTTATGATAAGTTTTCTAGTAGTAATAGAAATATATTCTCTAGTTTTTCTTCTATTTTTAATCGTTTCTACTTTCATTATATATTTCAAAATTTTATTTAGTACAGGAGAAATGGTGAACCTCTTAATGGAAGAAGACAAATGGTTATAAATGTGCATAATGTTCAGGTGTGTTGTATTATTATTTTAATTTTTTATTGAAACCCTCCTTGTTTTACAGTAATTCTTGATTTATGTATCACCAATGACATAATGAATACTTAGGTTCATTTAGCTTGATGTACAATTCTACTACACCAATTACTAACTTAAAATATTAATTTGTTGTACATAAAGTTGTTAATCCCATAAATAAGTGTTGGCGTTAAAACCCTTCTTGTTTAGTGGCAATTCGATTTTTGTATCACCAATAGAACAACAAATACTTGGGTTCATTTAGCTTGATATACGATTCTACTACATTGACTGCTAACATGAAACCTTGATTTGTTGTAGGTAATAAATACTTGATCCCATAAACAAGTATTGGTATTGAGAGATAATTTGCAAACAATAAGATGATATCATGATTACCTTAATGTATGAGCTATTTGATAACATCTTTCCATTTGAACCTTCATTATGTATGGATTCCAATAGTGGCATTTAAAAGAGGCAAAAAGAATAAATAATTATTTCTTTATCCAAAACTCAAGAGCAGATCCCTAATTCTCAGTATTTTTATTATTTTGATTTATTAGTTATAACATAATTTTTTCTTTATAATCTAAATCGCATTCAGCCCATCTTTTAAGATATATAAACTCAAAAACTTCAAACAACTTCTCTATGGATCGACCTCGGACTCCCAATAAATTGTATTGAAGAGCCTTAAAGTTATAGTATTGAAGAGCCTTGATACTTAGCCCAATTTATTTCTCCACTTCGCATCTAGATTCTTTGAACTTTTCAATAACTTCAGAT
Source organism: Paulownia fortunei (assembly GCA_019321725.1). NCBI lineage: Eukaryota > Viridiplantae > Streptophyta > Magnoliopsida > Lamiales > Paulowniaceae > Paulownia > Paulownia fortunei. The sequence goes on from JAGSPU010000889.1 coordinate 6,995, forward strand.
TTGTACCTCAAAAGGTAGACATACATCATCATACCTAGAATAATTATTGGTAAATGTTATGAAGTAGTGATAGCTCCCACTAGCACTAATAGTTAGTGGCCCGCATACATCCGAATGAATCAAATCCAATAGATATTTGGCTCGCTCCACTTGTCCAACAAATGGTGATTTGGTTATCTTCCCTTTAAGACACGACTCACATGTTGGCATTCTTCGCTCTTTCAGAAGATCGAGCATTTGGTCCAATTTGTGAATTCTCTTATCAGAAATGTGACCTAATCTAGCATGCCATAAGAGTTGGAACTATAATTATATAATTTCCTTTTATTTTGTTGAACGTGAAAAAAATGAGTTATAGGGAGTAATAGAATATAAACCATTCATCAATATGCAAGAGGTAATCAAAACTGAATCTCTAAAAATGGAACAGTTTCTATGTTTTATTGAAAAAGTAAAACCTTCTCCATCCAAAACCAGAATGGAGATAATGTTCTTAACTATCTCTAGAGCATAAAGATAATTGTTCAAAACTAAAAGTACTCCATTTCCTAAAGCTAAGTTGACATTTCCTATGACTAATGCAACAACCTTTGCTACATTCCTTAGTCGCAGGATCGTCTCTCCTCTACTTAGCTTTTTGTTTCTTGCCATCACCTACAAATCATTGCAAAGATGAGACCCACAATTGGTCTCCAATAACTAAGAAGCATCATTAACTAATAAGTTAACTTCAACAAAATAAATACCTAAACTCTTCAAGCTCGCAAGGTACTCCTTTTAGTTCCTCTTTCGATGCCCAAGTTTGCTGCAATAGTGATGCTAGTCATCGGCCTTATTGGAACTCTTTTAGATGCCACCACTTTTCTCTCCCTTTTTTCCTCTTAGGCTTTGTAGCCTTCTAGTTGTTTGAGGATCTAACAAGTATAGTCGGTCTGTCCTTTTTCATAGCAGATTCATTCGTCTACAACATGTTAACTAGCTCAGCAAGGCTAGTTTCTATCTCATACTTGTTGAAGTTGATAACGAAGGTATCAAATAATGGAGGCAAAGATTGCACGATGAGATCCAAATAGAGTTTGTTCCACAACAACTCCAAGTAACTCGAGCCTTTCTATCAAGCCTATCATCTTCAATCCATGATCATGGACTGAAGAGCCCTCCATCATACAGGTCCTGAAAAGCTCTTTCAAGATCTGATATCTTGTCTGCCTAGTGTGTTCACCATGCAACTCTTGTAGGTGAATATAGATATCATGTGCATGCATATGTACCTTGTGTTGCCTCTGCAACTCATTTAACATTGATGCCATCATATAACATCAAGCTTACAGATCATCATCAACTAGATTGTGATAATCCACAAGCTTCTCCTCAGTAGTGTCCACTAACTCAACTGGTGGCAGAATCACATCAAGTGTGTAATCCCTCTTTTTAAATTGTAAAATTTTTTTAAGGTTCCTCAACCAATCGATATAGTTAGGATAGGTTAATTTATTAGCTTCCAAGATTGACATAAGTGGATTTTTAGCAATTTTATAGACAATCTACAAAATTTTAAATGAAGCACAAAATTAGCATTCTTTCAAAAATATATTCATTTACAACAAGGTCTTTACCAATTAATGTCTCCTATAACTTTATCCAAATTCCATCATCCCTAATGGCAATTCATGAAATCTTATTTCCTAGTGGGCTTGAAGCCCAATCAATATCTCGTATGCCCCAATTTTATGAGCCCATAAAACATATTAAAAAGTAGTTAACTTTTACCGATTGCATCTCTATGCAACCCTTAACATATTTTACCTCACTTATTTCCATATACCCCAATGTTATGAACCCATAAGGTACTAAGTGTCAAGTAAGACCTATTAAACCTCCATATAGATGGAGCTTCAAAATGTTCTATGACTCATGGCCAATGTAGAGACGAGTCCATCCCATAGGCATTGCTATGCTTAGTAGAGATCATAGTTTTCCATAACAGAGTTATTCCACGACTCATAGTTAGTGACAAAGTAAGGTAGCATCGTCATGTCATCTACTTTTGATGGTAGGCATGGATTATTGGGTCTAACCTAATTTTATCCATATTTGCTTGAAATTAGAATTTCAAAAATTCCTTTACTTGATTTAAATTCAAGTAGGGTATTTATTTTTACCAAGACCTCATCACTTTTAATATTAGCATATTTAATGTGTTTGCATTTAATTAATGGCAAGTTTATCACATGAAAATGTTAAATAAACCCTACGCATGCATCTATTACATACATAACTTGGATGATCAAAGCCACAAATGGATATAGGTCAGTCTAAGGGTAAATAAATGGAAATAGAAACTAATTCTATTACATGAATATATCTCATACATTCATGGGCTTTCTCTTGATTCTCCATCTTGATTATTCTTCTTGTCCACAAAAAAAAATAATTAAAAAAACCTCACCCTATGATTCTCTCATAGTTAAAATGTAAAATACATACAAGGAAAGAATAAGAGACTCGTAGGTCCTATATTAAAACGCAAAAACATAATAATACAATCACATTGGTCTCCATGATCATCTCATTCATGCCATAAACACATCTCATGAATTTATTAAAGTAGGTAAATTTACCATCTATTTTAATTGTAATTTCACTTCTTGTGATAAAATCTCAATTTCTCAAGAAAAACCCATTTTTTCAAAAAATTCAAAATTAACAGTTCAATTAAAAATTCTAAAAAAATGAATTTTGCAATCTAACACGATGAGATACCCCCACATGCAGCATGCGTAGCATAGCTAGCTTGCTCACGCAACTAAGGCACACGTGCGTTTGTGCTATAGTACACAATTGTGCCATGTGTGTATCTTCTCTAATTGAATCGAATTCAATTACACATGTTTATTTAAAAATTAAATAAATGACAAAATAATTCTATCCTAATCAAAAATACAAACTTCAATCATAATTTAACAATTAAATTAGTAGGCATAAATCGAATTCGATTGGAATTGCATAAATCATAGCTCTGATACCACCGTTGGATTTGCTTGATCCCAGGGTATGCTTAGTGAAAAAATAAAAATTTTAAACTAAACTTGTCATAACAATTACAATCGTACCTCAGATCCGATGTGATTTTAGCGATATCGTAATTTTCAATGGTTGTAAATATACCATCCATTTTAATTGTAATTTCACAACTTGGGACAAAATAATAAGGACAATTAGATTATTTTTAAGAGTATATGAGCGTAAAGTGATATAATAATATTAAAAGCTTGATATTTCGTGAAAAACTGATTTTTTCCAAAAAATTAAAATTAACCATTTAATTAAAAAATTAGAAAAATTAATTTTGCTATCTAACACGACGAGGCTATCCAAGACCCAACCATGTAGTGTGTGCACGTGTGCGGCTGCAGTGTTCGTGCCATGTGTGTACTTTCTCCAATTGAATTAAACTTAATTATAATTATTTATTTAACAATTAAATATTTTACAAAATAATTTTATCCCAATCATAAATACAAACTTCAATCAAAATTTGATAATTAAATCCGTAGGCATAAATCTAATTCGATTGGAATTACATAAACTGTGGCTTTGATAACACTATTTGGTTTGTTTGATCCCAGGGTATGCTGTAATATACGAGCCTCACACTACTTATTTGGCCAATATAATTCATGCATCGCATGTTATTCATATGTGATTGCATTGAAACTAGTATGGCATGATATGCATTAACACTATGAAGATGATGAATTTTTTTGGTTGAAAATTTGGAGTACTTATTACTCAAATTTTGGAGTATTTATTTTGACCAAGACATCATCACTTTTAATCTTAGTTTATTAATGTGTTTGCATTCAATTGATGACAAGCATATCACATGAAAATATTAAAAAAATTCTACGCATGCATCTAATACATACATAACTTGGATGATCATAGGTTAATTTTATGCGATCCATTTGAGTCAAAAATAGATCTAGGTTAGTTTTTGGGTAATAAAATAAAAATAGAAACTAATTTATATTACATAAATATATCTAATATATTTATAGGCCTTCTCTTGGTTCTCCATCTTGATCATTTTTCTTGTCCATAAAAAGAAAAACAAAAAATAAACCTCACCCATACTACTCTTATTTGAAAAATATAAAGTACAAACAAATAAAGAAAAGAGACTCGCAGGTCTCATATTAAAACATAAAAATATAATAATTCAATCACATTGATCAAAAGGCTCCATGATCATCCATCCCATATATGCCCATAAACACATTTCATGAATTTATTAAAGCATGTAAATATACCATCTATTTTAATTGTAATTTCATGACTTGGGATAAAATCTCGATTTTTCATAAAAAAAACCTATTTTTTTCCAAAAATTTAAAATTAATAGTTTAATTAAAAATTCTAAAAAATTAAATTTTGCAATCTAACATGACGAGGCTATCCAACACCCCCATACGTAGCGTGCGCGTGTGCTGTAGCACGTGTTCATGCCATATATGTATCTTCTCCAATTGAATTGAATTGAATTACAATTATTTATTTAATAATTAAATATATTACAAAATAATTCTATCAAAATTAGAAATTCAAACTTCAATCAAAATTTGACAATTAAATCCATAGGTACAAATCTAATTCAATTGGAATTACGTAAACCGTGGCTTTGATAACACTATTTGGTTTGTTTGATCCCAGGGTATGCTGCAATATGCGAGTCTCACACTACTTATTTAGCCAATATGATTCATGCATCACATGTTATTAATATGTGATTGCATTGAAACTAGTATGGCATGATTCATTTTATCTTATAATCACATTTGATCATTAAATTTCTAAAAAATCTCATATGGTGTTAGTTGTCGATCATCATAACATAAGTAATCAACACTAAATTGAAATCAGAAGAAAATGAGGTTGATCAATATTGGATATTAATGAGATATATAGGTTATAATTTTGGAAGTTTTAAAGTTGTTACTTGTAAGCTTATACGGTTTGATTCGATTTCATCCAAGTATTTCAAAAATATATATTGGTAAATTGCATATTTGGGACATTGGACATAAGATACTATGATTGAAAGGTGATATTACAATATTCATTTATGTATAAGATTATATAATTTTTAATATGGATAATTATTCAAGAATCGGGTGACAATCAGGTAAGAAATGTAATGAACGGTTAGGAAATTAACTTATGAATTATCTATGGGATCTTGTGGTAATTAAAATAGGATGCAATATAATTAATATATATTAAGATACATCTGATTTAGGCTTGAACGACAGGTGAAAGGTCAGATTTAAACTACAACTTGCCATCTCATGCTTGGTACCAAGCTTAAGGAAACACCTCAAGTGCCACCTCAAGCTTTCCTTCACTCTTAGCCATTTACCCATGATCCTCAACCATTTTTCAGTCATTTTTAGGGTCCAAAATCATGTTAAAATCTCTCTAAACTAGTCCTAAGTGATTCCAAGTGATATAAAAGGGTGAAAGAAGCAAAAGGAATTAGTAATCACAAGTAGAAGCTGAAACTAGCATAGGTGAGCTTCATTTACAATTTTGACATCAATTTTTATATTATTTGAGGGTTTTGTGATTTTTTTAAGCTCTTATATTGTTCATGATGATGTTATAGATTATTTATAGGGTTATTATATATAAAATAATGATTTGTGGTTGCAAACACATAGTAGAACCACTAAGAGGTAGAATTTGTGTATATGCTGATTTCTAGTTTATTGAGCTTGAAATATGTAAGAAACCTTGGGTAGATTCTATATTTATCATCACGAACATGTTTATATAGGAGTTAAGATTATGTATTTAGGTTTGGATGGCATAGGAATTAAAATATGGCATAACAATTAAAGAGACGCTCAAAACTGTCACCATCGAATTTCATATTCTGTCCTATGTGTATATATTTTACAGCATTAAATACATTAGTTTGGAAATACTATGACCTGGTTATCTCTGTGTATATGTTTGAAAATTTTGGAGTGATTGAATATACTTAAGGATGCCAAAACCATTAATGTCATGAAGTGCGCAAAATTATCACGGTAGGAAAAATCTGTTTCAGTATGTTGTTAAGGGAGCTAAACTTGGGAAGCTATATCTATGAGTTTCTGCCATTATATGACATGGTTACATTTTTTTTATGTTAGCTAAGTGTGATAAAAATTGGGGAGTGAATGAATATATCTAAGGGTGTCAAAATCATCATGCAAATTAATGTGGCAGCAAGAAAATGTGAATTTGTGAATTGTCCCATTTGGTTCATTAACATGTTCAAACATAGATGTGATTCATTTGATCCCTAACATTTAGGGAGATGTTATAATAGTTATAATACATCCATTAAGTGAGGTTAGCATATATTTAAGATGTGAAATAAAAGTGTGTAGAAGGTTGTATTCGGTTATAGTTTCTAACTAGTAAGGTTGTTTAATTAAATTGAAATTCAAGAACTTTATACTACATTAGGTATAATGAGTTTGTTAATTGAGGATGGTGATTGATATCTTGTATTTTTACAGATTATTTCACATATAGGGTTGGGGAGTAATACTTAAGAAACCTAGAAGTAACACACAACCGTTCAAATATAAGTAAAGATCCATTTGCAACTACAATGCGTGAACATAGTACATCTTGAAACATTTATACCTAACGTGTTGATGATATTTAAATTGATTGGATGACAAGTATATTATGTACTTTAAGAGTCTTATGATTCTTGAAACATGTTGAGAGCAAGATGACATGCATTTCATATTAAATATACCATTCATGAGCATTTACATGTGCATACACAGCATATGGGTATAGTTGAGGTTCTTGCATGCACAATATGATTTGAGAAATGATTCTCAAGAATAAAGATGTTTATTGGCCACTACTAGTGCACCGAGGCATGCGAGGTATGCTTACGTGATTTTTTGGGTACCGCAAGTGGGATGACTTTCTGGAGGATTGCAGGGGCAGACATGAGGTGGACCTCTGGTGGTCACGGGAGAATGGTCCACTTGACTGTACCTCTATTATGATTGATGTCGCAGTGGGGGATTTCTCGAGTGATTGCAGGGGAAGACAGGGGGTGTACCTTTAGGGGTGTTATGGGAGGACAGTCTACTCAGTTGTATTAATCCATTATTGGTCATTTGATTATTGATATTGTGCAAAGCTCTTTCCGGTGCATAGTAAATGGCCAAGGGCCCAATAAAATGAAGTGATTTTGAATAAAAATTCTTTGATTTATGAGTACTCAAATTTGACATATTTATAACATCATATCTTATAGATGAGTTACATGAGATTTTATATCATACTCTTACCATACATGATTTTTACTTATTGAATGTTAGCTCATGTAGTTCATGCATTGTAGGTGAGCATGGTGAGACTTGAGATCTCTGATTTACTAGGCTGTCAGTGGAGCTCCTAGAGGTTTTCAAAGATCAATGTATATGGATGACAATGGATGACAACCTGTTTAGGCTATTTTATGAGATGTGCTTTTGATTTTACAGTTTATTGTATTATATTAGAGACTTTATCCTGTATATCACTTTCAAAACTCCTTTATGACAGAGAGTTTGAGTTTGTGATGATTTTGATAGACCTTGTTAATGTTTTAATAACTACCTATGTATATACAGTATTACAGGATGTGAAAGCACTTTGCTTTTATCAATGTTTTATCAAACTAATTAGCTAAAAAAAAAAAAAAACTATACATACGCATACGTGCACAAATTATGTTGCATAGGTTGTTTATATACCTTGTCAAAATTATTGTTATATCAATATCTATATTTAGTGGTGGGGTTTTATATATGCGCAATAGAAATATATTTTTTTTCAATTAAACATGCCATAACAATTACAACAGTACCTTGGATCCGATGCGATTTTAAAGATCTCATAATTTCCAATGGTTATATAAAATAAATAAAAGTTTTGTGATAAAAAGAATTAACACTTTGAAGAAGGATGGAATTTTTTTTGGTTGAAAAAGATGGGAGAAATAAAAAAAATTCTCTCTATTTTTCCCTTTGATGGCTGAAAATTTGGAGTACTTATTACTCAAATTTTTTCCCAGCCTCATGTATATATAGTAGTGGCCAAAAATTTTCAAGAGTCCAACTCTTGATATTTTTGGCCTTCTCTTTTATTGGTTGGAATATTTTTAGTTATTTCAAATCTCCCAAATTTTTTTAACTCTATCTCTCGCATCTTCCAAAGATACGTAAAGATTTTCAAGAATATCAAACTCTTAAGTTTTCATCTTTCTCAAACAATCCTTGTGGGCCTCAGGTTTTGAAGCAATCAATTACTAGCCCCTTTCTAAATTTGGTTCGTAAGTATCCAATTTTCTCCCCTCTAATTAGTCCATACTTTGAGCAAGAACATAAAATTTGAACTCTGTTAGCAATCTAGATTCTTTTACTAATCTAGTTTTGGAGTGTGTTTTTTTCATATTAATTTTTGGAAGAGTAGTGCTAGGTGTGCCAATTAGATTATACATCCTTTATACTTTTGTATTTGTAAAAACAATCTTTTTCAAATCATATTAATAAAAGAGACAAAAATCTTTATCTTTAATTGCTTCTTGTAATTGGATAAAGTTCCTAGACCAAACTTAGCTAAAGGGTATGGTCACGCAATTAATGATGATTATGGAAAATGGCTTTATGGCTTTGGTCTTAAATTAGTTCCAAATCAAAGGCTTTATGAAATGGGACATCGAATAGCCCAAGAGACTCTCGCATACAATGCATGCTCGCATGAAGAGGATGTGATACCCGAGCCTCTTACTACTCACATGGCTAAATATGATTCATGCATTACATGTTAATTTTATATGCTATTTGCATTTCTATTGACATTGCATAATTTATTTCATTTTATACGATATTCTTGAATATTAAACTTAATTCTGAAGCTCTTGCATGATATTAGTTATTGAATTTCTTAATCTAAGTAGTTGATTTTATATTGAAATAAGAAGAAAATGAGGTGTATCAATATTAGATATAGATGGGATATATAGGTTATAATTTTGGAAGTGCTAAAAGTGTTACTAGTAACCTTATACGGTTTAATTTGATTTGATCAAGTTATTTCAAAAGTATATATTTGTAAATTAGCATACTTGGGATATTGGACATGATATAATATGAATTAAGTGTCATATTACAAGGCCCTTATGTGCATATGATTTTAGAAATGCAAACTAGATAATTCTTTAAGAATCGGATGCGAATCGGTTTGGAGATCGAATGAAAGGACATAGGAATTACCTATGGGAATGAATGGTGATTAAGATAGGTTGCAACCAAATAAAAATAGATGAGACACACAAGATTAGGGCTGCAAGATAAGGGAGAAAATCAGATTTTCCATTTACTTGCCACCTCATGCTTTCTTATTAAGCTTAAGCTAACATCTCAAGCTAACACCTCAAACCCTTCACCCTTAAGCAACGACCAGACCCTCATTTCAGCCATTTTCATCTTCCAAACACACACCTTAAGGTCTCCATGTGATCCAAATTGATTCCAAGTTGAAATAAAAGCAAGAAAAGCAAAGAAGAAGTGATTACCATCAAGTTAGCCTCAAAATCTGCATAGGTAACACTTATCTACGGTTTTGCCTTTGGTTTTCAGATTATTATGAATGGTTTTATGGCTTATTAAGATTTAAATATCTCTTATAAAAGTGTTAGGAAGTTTTTAGTTAGACTTTGGTGCACAAAGAAAGGGTTTTTGATCACAAACACTTAATAGGAAATACTTGTGGCAGAAACTGTCATCTTACTGTTTTCTTGTGTTTTAGACTTCAAAAGTGTATGTTATGTTGAATAAAACCTATAATTATTACCATTTACATGACCATATATGAGTTAAGAGTATTGGAATGAATTTTTATCAATTGGAAATTGAAATAGAGAATGATATTGGAGAAACACTCAAACTGCCAAAATAGCAAAATCTGTTTTGGTGTGCTGTGAAGGAAACTGAATTAAGGGAGCTAAATCGATTATTTTTGGTAATAACATGACCTGGTTGTCTCATTATATATGTTATCTAAGTATGGTGAAAATTTTGGAGTGATTGAATATACTTAAGGGTGCCAAAACCATTAATGTCATGAAGTGTGCAAAACTGTCACGGTAGGAAATAATCTATTTCAGTATGTCGTGAAGAGAGCTGAACTTGGGAAGCTATATCCGTGATTTTTAGCAATTATATGATATGGTTACATTTATATACATGTTATATAAGTGTGGTAAAAATTTTGGAGTGATTGGATATGTTTAGGGATGTTAAAATTATCATGCAACTAAACTTGACAGCAAGAAAATATGAAAATGTGAATCTGCCACATTTGATCACTTAGCATGTTTCAACCTAGACATGTTGCTGTTGAGTGTTACCAATTAGGTACATGCTATTAGAGTTATAATACTTCAATTACATGATGTTTTCATGTATTTAAGATGAGAAATTGAGGTATTTGAGGGGCTATATTGGGTTCTAGTTTGTGAAAGCTTGATTGTTAGCTTATAGCTTGGTGTTTAAGGTCTAGTATGAGATTTTGTGCTTTCAACTTGCCAAATTGGGAATGGTGCTTGATGTTGGGTAATATTACAGGCTATTTTACATCTAAGGTTGGAGAGGAATACTAAACAAATTTAGACTAAGCCACCAACCAAGTGAAAGGTAAGTAAAGATTCATTTGCAACTACAATGCATAGACATAGTAGATGTGTGAATTATATGTACTATCATAAATCATATGTGCATAGTAGAGGGCTCTTCATTGAGCATACATACATGGGCATTGTTATTAGCATGTTCATGCATCATATACTAGCATTGTGATAAATCTTGCATTGCACGGCATGATTCAGAGAAAGAAAAATATTTTGTTGACCACTACTAGTGTACCGAAGCATGCATGGATTTGCATGGTGTTATGCATGGATTTGCATGCTTATATGATTATTGGCCATTGGATTATGGCGGTATACAGAACTCTTTTCCAGTGCATGAGATAGTAGCGTTGGTCAGGGGCCCAAGAAAGAAATGATTTTGAGAGAAATATTTTGATGCATAAAATTGCATTGTGAGCATAGCATTTTGAGTTGCATGACTTGATATTGTGGATTATTCTTTGACATGCATAATCTTTACTTGCTGAGCGTTAGCTCATATAGTTTATGCATTGTAGGTGAGTACGATGATACTTGAAGCATCTTTGGCTGGCTGGTCGGCTGTTAGAGCTCCTGCAGGTGTTTGAGGGAGTGTGTACATGGATGACGACCTGTTGGGCTATTTTGTTGGCTTGTTATATTTTGAGTCTGGTGTATTATGTTTTTAGATTGGTACTATATTTCTCTTTTAAAACTTTACTGTAGTTAAGTATGTAAATATTGTGGTCGTTGTGGGTGTTGTGTTTTTATATAAATACTGATCCTTCTATTTTAAACAGGGTTGTGTATGTAAGAAGTGATTTAGCTTTTCTTAAAATGTTAAAAAAAAAATATTCCATGCATGCACACAGGTTCTATCATGTCAAATTATACAATATATATGGTTGTGTAGGAATGGGGGGGGGGTGTTACAGAGGATATCTTGCTCTGTGAAGATTGGCGTAGTGATGCTTATGTATGTATGCGGGTGCTTGTTAGGGAATAAATAAACGGAACAGGCCTACTAGAAATTCTTAATTGTAA
>JAGSPU010000604.1:0-18503 GCA_019321725.1 Paulownia fortunei
CACGGTGGTCCCGCGCGTCGTTGAGCTCGCGGAGCAGCCCGAGGATCTTCCGACCGCTCGCGGCTGTCGAGTGCACCGGTCGGCTCGTCGGCGAGAGCAGGATGGTCGGATCGCCGACGATGGCGCGGGCGATCGCGACGCGCTGCTTCTCGCGCCGGAGAGCTGCGGCGGGCGGTGCCCGACACGGTGCTCGAGACCGACCCGTCCCAGTGCGTCGACGCGCGCTCCATCCGAGCCCGACGCGGGACGCGGCGTAGAGGAGTCCGTCGGCGACGTTCTCCGCCGCGGTCGCGCCGGCCTGCAGGTGGAAGTGCTGGAAGACGAACCCGATGTGCTCGGCGCGGAGCCGGGACAGGTCGTCGTCGCGCATCGACCCGACGTCGTGCCCGGCGATCGTCACGGTGCCCGAGGTCGGCGGTCGAGCGTCCCGACGGTGTTGAGCATCGTCGACTTGCCGGAACCCGAGGGACCGACGACCGCGACGAGCTCCCCGGCGGTGACGTCGAGCGAACCCCCGGAGCGCCTGCACGTCGCCGTAGGTCTTCACCACGTCACGGAGGCGGACCACCGTCTCCCGGCGGCGCGCGGCCGGCGACGCATGATCGGCGAGGGTCGCCGCGCTCACGAGGCACACGACCTCGTCGCCCTCGTGCACGTCGCCGGTGACCGCCGCACGACCGTCGGCGACGAGCCCGACCTGCACCGTCACGCGCTTCGTCGTGCCGTCGCGTCGGGCGACCTCGACGCTGTACTCGCCGGAGCGTCCGGTCGCGGACAACGCCTGCACCGGCACCGAGAGCACGTCCTTCGCGGTCTGCCCGGGGCCTCCACCCCGACGGATGCCGCTGCGGGGATGCTCTGGTCGCCGGCGTCGAACGCGATCGTCGTCAGGACGGTCTTGCCGCCCGTGTCCGACTCGTCCGGCTCGGCGTCGACGACCTCGCCCTCGATCGCGTCCTCGCCGCCGTTCAGACGCACCCGGACCTTCGTGCCGACGGCGAGGCGTGCGGCGTCCGCCTGGGACACTGCGGCGTTCACGACGCGCTTCGTGCTCGTGACCTGGAGGACGTCCCCGGCGGCGGGCTGGCCGAGCTTCGCGACGACGGAGTCGACGCGGACGGGGCCGTCGACGAAGACGATGTCGTTCGCCGTGAGCGCGCCCGGTGACCTCCAGCCCACGGTCCTCCTGCCAGCGCTGCACCGCTGCCCGGGTGCGCTTGCCGAACGTCTCGTCGACGGACACGTCGTAGCCCAGGGCGGCGAGGTCCTCGTTGAGCTGCCGGACGTCGGCCCCCTCGATGCCGTACTCGAGCGTCCGCCAGAGCGGGGTGGCGCCGTACATCGCACGGACGGTCGTTCATCGACCGCGTACACCGGCTGGTCCTGCTCGATGACCTGTCCGGGTTCGGGCAGCCAGGTCACGTGCCGGACGCCCGCCGCCCGGGACCCCGGTCGGTGCGCCGTACCCGAGGGCACCCGCGAACAGCTTCGAGTCGGTCAGGTCCCCCTTCTCGACCGGGGCGGTGGCCTGCTTGCTGCGGGTCTCGGCGGCCGAGGACTCCGTCGGGGTCCCGCCGACGACCGCCCACGTGCCGACTCCGGCTGCCAGCACGGCGACCAGGCACGCACTGACGACGACGGTGCGCCGCGCACGTCCCGGTCACTTCGTCTGCACCTTCGCGCCGGAACCCTCGTAGCACTTCCCGAGGACGTCCGCGTACGCGGTGTCGCCCGCTGGGGCCGGTACGCGTCCGCGCGCTCCGGGTCGTCCGGGTAGTCGGTGTACCCAGCCTTCCGCATGCACTCCGCGACCTTCAGGGCGAGCGCCCGGAACTCCGCGCTGTCCCCGACCGCTCTCGGCCTCGCGCGCCGCCTCGGGGTCGTGCTCCCGCGTGCACTTCGCCAGGGCGTCCTGCTGACCCTGCACGTCTCCGGTCGTCGGGGTGAACCGGTAGTCGTCGTCGGTCACGTCGTAGCCCGCGTCCCGCATGCAGGACGCGACGGCGTGGTCACTGCTCGTCTCGGCGGGGCCCGTCGGCCGGCGGGGTCCGGCTGCGAGGCGGAACAGCCGGCGAGGACGCCGGCGAGGACGAGGATCGCCGCGGCGGTCCCGTGCTGTGATGGTCCGTGTCATGGTGCTCCTCGCGTCGTCGGGGATGGTGGTGGTCCTGGTGCGGCCGGTCATGATCAGTTGCCCCGCGTCTTCGTGTCGGGCGCGTGCTTCGCCAGGCACTCGTCGAGGTGGTCGTCGAACGCCGGGTCCTCGGAGAGGCGCGCCGTAGTCGATGACCCCCGCTTCTGCGCCGGTGCGTCCGGGTACTCCTCGCGCACGCAGGCGTCGACCGCGGCGTACTGGCGCTTTCACTCGTCCTTCTGCGCCGAGTCGGCGGACTGCACGCCGATCTGCTGGTTGCACGTCTGTGCGGCCTCCAGGAAGGCAGCCTGATCGACCCCGGGCGGCGTGAGCACCGAGCCGCTGGTGACCTCGTCGTCGCTCGGGTCCTCGGCCTCGAAGCCGGCGTCCCGCATGCAGGACCCCCACTTCGACCCGAGCCCGCTGGACGCGGCGGTGTCAGCCGCTCCCGCCGTGTCGTGCGCGGTGCACCGGCGGAGGGCGAGCGGAGCGCCGACGACGAGCGCGAGGACGACGGCGGTCCGGTGGAGGATCGAGGGAGTCGGTGTGTGGTGTTGTTCATGCATCCAGGACACCGGACACGGTGTTTCGGGGACGGCCGCCCGCCGATTACACCGACGAAACGCGAATCACACCGACCACACCGATCACACCGATGAGACACGAACGACGGCGCGGGAGCCCGCCGTCGGCCAGGGGCTCGAGCCGGAGCGACCAGCCGTGCGCGTCCGCGATCGCGGCGACGATCGACAGTCCGAGGCCGCTGTGCCGCTTCGAGCCCGGGTGGTCCCCGCGACGGAACGGCTCGGTGAGGTGCTGGACCTCGTCCGGGTCGACGAGCACCCCGGTGTTCTCGACCGTCACCCCGTGCACGCCCGTGCGGACGAGGACCGTGCCGCCCGGTTCGTTGTACTCGATCGCGTTTGTCGACCAGGTTGCCGACGAGTTGCCGGACGAGCAGCGGTTCGCCGGTCAGCCCGCGGGCACGTCCTGCTCGTCGACGACGAGCGTGATGGCGGCGTCACGCGCAGCACCGGCGCCTGCGCGACGACGTCACGGGCGACGGCACGAGGTCGACCGCCGTCGACCGGTCCTCGAGTCCGCGCTCCGCCTCGGCGAGCACCAGGAGCGAGTCGACGAGGTGCTCGGTGCGACGGTTCTGCTCGAGGAGCTCCGCCCGGACCGCCGCGAGCTCGGCCGGGGTGGCGTCGTCGGGCAGCCCGATCTGCACCGACGCGCGCTGCACCGCGAGCGGCGTGCGCAACTCGTGCGCGGCCTGCGCCACGAACGCCGTTGGCTCGCGAACGCCGCCTCGAGCGGTCGAGCAGGGCGTCCACCGTGCGCGCGAGCCTGCGGAGTTCGTCGTCGGACCGTCGAGCGCGATGCGTTCGTGGAGGGTCGACGCCGAGATCCGGTCGGCGGTGCGCGCCATCTGCGGTCGATCGGGCGCAGGACCTGGCGGCTCAGGACCCAGCCGAGCAGACCGGCGAGCACCCCCGCGACGGCGATGCCGACCGCCGACCACTGCCACTGCTGCTCGGCGGCGACCTGCACGAAGGCGACCGCACCGGAGGGCACCGCCGAGGGGTCGACGTGCGGATCACGTCCGACCGACGGCGTCGCGGCCGAGGACAGCGCCGTCGGTCGGAACTCGGTGGCTGCGCGGAGCGACCACTGGGACGCGAGCGCGACGAACACGAGCACGCCCGTGGTCAGGGCCATCGCGGAGACCGCGAATCCGACGGTCGTCCGGACGCCGATGCTCCAGAGCGCGCGTCACAGTGCGTACCCGCACCCCGGGACGGTCCGGATCGGGTCCGGCGGCCCGAGCTTCTTGCGGAGCTTCGACAGGGTCACCCGGACGGCCGCCGTGAACGGGTCGATGTTCATGTCCCAGACCTTCTCGAGCAGCTCCTCGGACGAGACGATGCGACCGTCCGCGCGGAGCAGCACCTCGAGCACGCCGAGCTCCTTCGACGTCAGGTCGAGCGGTCGGCCGTCGCGGGTGGCGATGCGCCGCGTTCGAGTCGACGACGATCCCGTCCCGCTCGAGCACCGGCGCGACCGGCGCGACGCTCCGCCGCCCGAGCGCACGGACCCTGGCGACGAGCTCCGGGTACTCGAACGGCTTCGCGAGGTAATCGTCCGCACCGAGTTCGAGCCCGTGCACGCGGTCTGCCAGCGTGGTCGCGGCGGTCAGCATGAGGATCCGGGTCAGCGAACCCCTCGCCGCGAGTCGACGCGCGACCTCGTCCCCGTGCAGACCCGGCAGGTCGCGGTCGAGCACGACGACGTCGTAGTCGTTCACCGACAGGAGTTCGTCCGCCTCGTCGCCCCGGTGGGCGACGTCGACGGCCATGTCCTGGCGACAGAGTCCCTTCGCGACGAGATCGGCCAGGGAGGTCTCATCGTCGACCACGAGTACACGCACATTCGACATTTCACATGCGATGTCTATGAATCCGCTGAGTCGAGGTGGACGGTCCCCCGCCGTTCGTCGAACCGCACGACGAACTCGGTCGTCTCCGCGGATCGGGTGATGAACAGGGGGACGGTTTCGACGGTCTGTGGTTCCATGCGACCACCGTCGCGCGTGCACTGTTTCGCGGCCGTAACGCTGCCGGGGCGACGCAACGACCGGGAGGCCCGGTGCCGGTCCGTCGGACCGGCACCGGACCTCCCGGCCGCACCCTGCCGCGGGGCGGACGCGACCTACTCCTCGACGATCTCCGCGAGCTCGAACGGCTCGACCGTCAGCTCGTCGCCGCCCGCGGCGACGTCCACGCGGACGGTGTCCCCGTCGCGGACGTCCCCGGACAGGATCGCGCCGCGCCAACCGGTCGTCGATCTGCCGCTGCATGAGGCGGCGGAGCGGCCTCGCCCCGTAGACGGGGTCGTAGCCGCGGTCGGCGAGCCAGCTGCGCGCCGCCGGCGTCACGGCCAGCTCGAGTCGGCGGTCCGACAGACGACGAGCCAGACGGTCGACGTACAGCGACACGATCTGGCCGAGGTCGTCGGTGGTGAGCGCCTGGAACACGACGATGTCGTCGAGACGGTTCACGAACTCGGGCCGGAACGCCTGCTGCACGAGCTCACGCACGGCCTCGTCCCGTTGCTCGTCCGTGAGCGTCAGGTCGGTCATGAACTGCGATCCGAGGTTCGACGTCAGGACCATGATCGTGTTCCGGAAGTCGACCGTGCGCCCCTGCCCGTCCGTCAGGCGTCCGTCGTCGAGCACCTGGAGCAGGACGTCGAACACCTCGGGGTGCGCCTTCTCGACCTCGTCGAGCAGCACCACCGAGTACGGGCGGCGCCGGACGGTCTCGGTGAGCTGCCCGCCGGCCTCGTACCCGACGTACCCGGGCGGGCACCGATGAGCCGAGCGACCGAGTGCTTCTCGCCGTACTCGCTCATGTCGATGCGGACGAGGGCCTTCTCGTCGTCGAACAGGAACTCGGCGAGCGCCTTGGCGAGCTCGGTCTTGCCGACGCCGGTGGGGCCGAGGAACAGGAACGAGCCCGTCGGGCGGTCCGGGTCGGAGATGCCGGCGCGGGTGCGACGCACCGCCTCGGACACGGTGGACACCGCGGCGCGCTGCCGATGATCCGACGGCCGAGCTCGGTCTCCAGGTGCAGGAGCTTCTCGGTCTCGCCCTGCAAGCAGGCGCCCCATCGGGAATGCCCGTCCACTGCGCGATCCACGGCGGCGATGTCCTCGTCCGTGACGCTGTCGTTCACCATGCGGTCGGCGCTCTCGGCCTGCTCGGCCGCCGCGAGCTCGGCCTCGATCCGGGGCTTCTCGCCGTACTCGATGCGCGACACCGTCCTCGTACTGCGCCTCCCGCTGCGCGCGCTGGCTGCGCATGTTCAGCTCGTCGAGCTGCTGCTTGAGCTCGCCGATGCGGTTGAGGCTCGCCCGCTCGCCTGCCAGCGCTGCTCGAGCTCGTCGAGCCGCTCCTGGCGCCCGGCGAGCTCCGCGCGCAGGGTCGCCAGCCGCGCCTTCGACGCGTCGTCCTTCTCCTGCTTCAGCGCGAACTCCTCGACGCGCAGCCGGTCCACGCTGCGCTTGAGCTCCGTCGATCTCGACGGGGCTCGAGTCGATCTCCATGCGCAGTCGGCTGGCGGCCTCGTCGATGAGGTCGATCGCCTTGTCGGGGAGCTGTCGCCCCGAGATGTACCGGTTCGACAGGCTCGCGGCGGCGACCAGGGCGGAGTCGTTGATGGTCACCTTGTGGTGCGCCTCGTACCGCTCCTTGAGCCCGCGGAGGATCGCCACGGTGTCCTCGACGCTCGGCTCCCCCACGAACACCTGCTGGAAGCGGCGCTCGAGCGCGGCGTCCTTCTCGATGTACTCGCGGTACTCGTCGAGCGTCGTCGCGCCGATCAGCCGCAGTTCACCGCGGGCGAGCATCGGCTTGAGCATGTTCGACGCCGCGACGGACCTTCACCGCCGCCGGCCCCCATCAGCGTGTGCAGCTCGTCGATGAACGTGATGACCTGACGTCGGAGTCGTCGATCTCCTTGAGGACGGCCTTGAGCCGCTCCTCGAACTCGCCGCGGTACTTCGCGCCGGCGATGAGTGCGGACATGTCGAGCGACACGAGCCGCTTGTCCTTCAGTGAGTCGGCGACGTCGCCGGCGACGATGCGCTGCGCGAGACCTCGACCACGGCGGTCTTGCCGACACCGGCTCACCGATGAGCACAGGGTTGTTCTTGGTCCGCCGCGTCAGCACCTGGGAGACACGGCGGATCTCGGCGTCACGACCGATCACCGGGTCGAGCTTGCCGCTCCGCGCGATCGCGGTGAGGTCGACGCCGTACTGCTCGAGGGCGGTCTTCTGCCGTTCCTGCGAGTCGGGGGCGCCCTGGAGGTTCGCCATGCGGTCCGTCCTTTCCGTGCGGTGGTGGTTGTACTTGAGTCTACTGCACTCAACTTACGAGCGCAGCGGTGCATTCCGGATCCCGACCGCGCTGACGACGGCGCCGGCGGCGAGCAGCAGCGCCATCACGACCATCGCGCGGTGCAACCCGTTCACGCTCACCCCGCCGCCGAGGACGACGCCCGCCAGGGCCACCGTCACCAGCCCGGCGATGCGGGCGACCGCGTTGTTCACGGCGGACCCGGCACCGGCCTCCGTCTGCGGCACCGACCCGAGGACGGCACTCGTCAACGGCGTCACCATGGTCGCGATCCCCGCGCCGATCAGCACCAGCCCGGGCAGCACCGACCACCAGTAGCCCGCCGGGTCGTCGCCGGCGAGCAGCATCAGCAGCGCGCCGACCGCGGCGACGGCCGGCCCGGCAGCCATGAACCACCGTGGACCGTACCGACCGGAGAACGACCCGACCGTGGTGGACAGCGCCAGGAGCATCAGCGTCGGCGGCAACGTCGCGAGTCCGGCGACCCACGCGGGGAAGTCCCAGACCTCCTGCAGGAACAGGGTCACGACGAAGAACACCATCCCGAGCGCCCCGTAGATCGAGAGCGTCGCCAGGTTGCCGACCGTGAAGTTGCGCGCGCGAACAGCTCCAGCGGCACCAGGGGCGAGCCGGCGGTCCGGGTCACGCGGAGCTTCCCACGGCACGAACGCCACGAGGGACGCCGCGCCGAGCACGAGCGCGGCGACGACGACCGGCGCGCCCCACCCCAGGCGCTCCTGCTCGATCAGGCCGAGGACGACACCGCCGACCCCGACCACGGCGAGCACCGCGCCGACGACGTCCACCCGCGGGCGGTCACCGGTGACCACGTCGCCGGAGATCCGCCGGACCAGGGGATCGTCACCGCGATCGGCACGGCCGTCACCACGAAGATCCAGCGCCAGCCGATGCCGTCGACGATCAACCCGCCGACGACCGGTCCGAGGATGGACGCGGCGCTCGACCAGGCCGTCCACGACCCGATGGCCTTCGCCTGCGGCGCCCGGAACGCCGCGACGATGAGCGCCAGGGCGCTCGGGGTCACGAGCGCCCCGCCGACGCCCTGGAACGCACGGGCGACGACCAGGACCTCGCCCGTCGGCGCGATCGCGCACACCACCGAGGCGACACCGAAGACGACCAGGCCCCACCGGATGATCCGGACCCGGCCGAACAGGTCCGAGAGGGAGCCGGCGACCAGGATCAACGAGCCGAGCGTGACCAGGTAGGCGTCGACGGTCCACTGCTGCACGACGAGACCACCACCGAGCTCCCGGCGGATCGCGGGCAGGGCGACGTTGACGACGCTCGAGTCGAGCCCGACGACGAAGGACGCGAGGATCGCGACCACGAGGACCACCCGGCGGTCGTCACGGAGCGGGGCCGTTGCGGCCGGAGCGGTCATGCGCCCCATCCTCCTCGTCGGAGTGATCCGGCGACCGGTTGCGCCGACGAAACAGCGCGCTCGCGAGCATCGTCGACATGCAACATGTCAACGCCCCACTCGTCCACGTCTCGCCGGCCTCGACGCCGCTCGCGGGCTCGCCGTCCTCGGCATGTTCGCCGCCCACGTCGGAGCGGCGGACACGCTCTTCGACTGGACGGATCCGTCGAGCTGGCCCGACTTCGTGAACGGTCGCTCCTCCGGTCCTGTTCGCGCTCTGCGCCCGGGGCCTCCCTGGTCCTGCTCACCACAGGTCCGGGGCCGGCCGGTCGGGTCCGCGACCGACGGCACGTCCTCGCCCGTGCCGCGACGCTCCTGGCGATCGGCGGGCTCCTGACCCTGGTGCCCGGAGGCGTGCTCGTCATCCTGCCGACCTACGCCGTGCTGTTCGTCGCCGCGCTGCCGTTCCTGCGGCTCCGGCTCCGCTGGGTCGTCCTCGCCGCCGTGCTCGCCCTCGTGGTCGGTCCCGTGCTCGCCCTCGTCGGACAGGCCGTCGTCGAGATGACCGGCGGCAGCAGCACCGCGGGGGCTGCTCTTCACCGGGTACCCGCCGTGTCGTGGTTCGGGGTCGTCCTCGCGGGCGTGCTCGTGGCTCGACTCGGGCTCGACCGCGCCGACGTCCTGCGCCGGGTGCTCCTGGTGGGTGTCGGGCTCGCCGCGACCGGGTACGGAGCCGCGATCGGCACCGCACTCGGCATCACGGGACCGGTCGGGACGATGATCCCCGTCGGCGGAGGCGGGGACAGCGGCAGCGGCAGCGGCAGCGGCTCCGCGCCGGTGGCGCCCGCCGTCCCGGAGGGCGGCCCCGGCATCGTCGCCCAGAACCCGCCCTTCCCACGGATCGACTGGGCACGCCTGCTCGACGTCACCCCGCACGCCGGGTCGACCTTCGAGCTCGTCGGAGCCCTCGGCATCGCCCTCGCAGTGCTGGCTGCGCTCGGGCTCCTCGGTCGGTTACGCCCCGACGGTCCTTGCTCCCGCTCAGCGCCGTCGGCCGTCTCGCGCTGACGCTCTACTGCGCGCACGTCCTGGCCATCGGCGTCTGTCGCGATCGGGCGAACCGGACCCGCTGCCGGCACTCGGCGGGTGGGGGCCCTTCGTCGTCCTCCTCGTGGCCGCCGTCGTCGCCGCACTGCTCGTCCACCGCTCCGGGCGTCGGGGTCCCCTCGAGGCGCTCACCCGACGTGCGCCGAGCACTCGACGATCCACCGACCACGACGTCCTGACGTCGAGCAGGACCAGGCCGGAGGCAGGACGTCGCCCGAACGCCGAAGCCCCCGCGACCAGAGTGGTCGCGGGGGCTGCCGACAGGACGGGGCTGGGTGTCCTTAGTTCTTGGGCTCGGCGGTCGAGTGCACGTCGGCTGCACCGAGGGGCCGGGGTTGACGACGGGCTGCGCGGTCGCTGCGCCGTGTTCTGCACGGTCGGACCGGTCGTCGCCGTGTTCACGGTGCCGTCGTCGTTCTTCTTCTTGTCGTCGCCCATCTCCTTCTTGAAGATGTTGATCGACTGGCCCAGGCCCTTGGCGAGCGCCGGGAGCTTGGTCGCACCGAACAGCAGGATGATGATCCCGAGGATGATCAGCAGGTGGATCCCCGTCAGGTTTCCGAGCATCATGTCTCCTTGTTCTGGGTCTGGCGACGCCCGTCCGGTCATCGTCGACCGGGAGGGCGGAAGTCCGTCGTCCGATTCATCGTAACCCGCACCCGACCGGAAGCCCAGGCGGGAGCCGGAACGGACACCGTTCGCACAGGCTGCACCGGACGACATGGCAGCACCCCCGGAGGCCGCTGCTCTCCGGGGGTGCGCCGTTCCGGCCGCGGGTCAAGGCGCGGCCGGGGTCGGTGGGGCGGCTAGTAGGCGCCGCGGGACCGCAGGACGGACGGGATCGTCCTGGGCGAGGATCACGAGGTCGTGCACGAACGACCAGTTTCTCGACGTAGTGCAGGTCGAGCCGCACGCCCTCGACCCAGTCGAGGTCGGATCGACCACTGACCTGCCACAGTCCGGTCATGCCGGGCGTGACGAGCAGGCGCCGGTCGGCGAAGTCCTCGTACACCGCGACCTCACTCGGCAGCGCGGGGCGGGGGCCGACGAGGCTCATCGACCCCGTGAGGACGTTCCACAGCTGCGGCAGCTCGTCGAGCGACGTCCGACGAAGGAACGCACCGACCCGCGTCACACGAGGGTCCCGCTGGAGCTTGAACAGGGGCCCGGAGCCCTCGTTGGCAGTGGCGAGTTCGGCGATCCGGGCCTCGGCGTCGACGCACATCGTGCGGAACTTCAGGATGGAAACTCCTGCCCGCCTCGGCCGACCCGGCGCTGCAGGAAGAACACGGGCCTCCGTCGTCGAGCCGGATGACGACGGCGATCGCCGCGAGCAGCGGCGCGAGCACGACCAGGCCGACGGCGGACCCGACCACGTCGAGCAGACGCTTTCCCCGACGGCACCCGTAGTCGGGCGTCTCGACGTGCATGAGCGGCAAGCCGTCCACGGGTCGCTCGTGGACACGACCCGACGCGATGTCGGCCAGCGGCGAGGAGACGACGAGTTCGACGCCACGCTCCTCGAGCTGCCAGCCGAGACGGCGCAGGCGCTCGTGGCCGCCGCGGATCGCACCGGCGACCACGACGGCGGCGACCCCGGTCGACGTCGCGACGTCGAGCACGTCGTCGATCCGCCGACGACCTGCGAGGCGTCATCGCCGAGGGTGACCTGCGTGCCGAGTCGGCGCAATCGGTGACCACGGCGGCGACCCGGTAGCCCCGGCAGGGGTGGCGACGATGCGTCGTCCGACGTAGCGGACGTCGTCCAGGTCGCCGACGAGCAGGACGTCGAGCAGCTGCCGCCCCTGGACCCGGCGCCGGGCGATGACCGTGCGGACGGCCTTGCGCCGAGCGCGAGCAGGACCAGGCCGAGCGGGAACGCGATCGCCACGTACCCCCGCGCGATGTCGAGACGGACCGCGTAGGCGATCACGGCGACTGCTGCGGCGGCGCGAGGCTCGCGGTCACGAGCCGTCGGTACTCCTCACCACCGACGCCGGCGATGCGGGGGTCGCGCGTCCGGAAGCCGGAGAGCAGGGCAGTCCAGAGCACGATGATCGCGGGGGCCGTCACGACCTCGGTCCAGCCGGGGCTGGTCGCGAGGGAGGGCCCCTCCCACGGGAACCGGAGGGCGTGCGCGACGCCGAACGCGACGACGAGCAGCCCGAGGTCGAGCGCGCCGACGACGAGCGAGAACCGGTGCGATGCTCCTGCAGGGACACCCCGTCGAGGCGTGCTCGTCATCGGCCGACGCACTGCGAGCGACATCCAGCACCTCCGGACGAGGCCGGCAGGGGCGTTCCCTGCCGGGTCCGGTGACACCGGACCCGGCCAGTATATCAGTGCGGAGTGTGAGGTGTCGCGGGCAGCACAGCGTCCGTGAGCGACCAGAGCGCCGCGCCCCTCCGTCAGGCGAGCAGCCTCGGCGTCGGACAGCCCGCGGACCCGGAAGCCCACGCGCTCCCCGGCAGCAGCGTCATGAAGCCGCGGTCGACGGTGCCGGTCGGCGCGATGCGGTCCGGCTGCACGAGCAGGTCCCGCACGAGCGACTCGGCCTCGACGACCAGGTGGTGTCCGTCACCGTCGGCCGCGGGGGCGACCGTCGTGCGGTACCGCGCCGGCTCCCACTGCACGTCCTGTCCGGCGACGCGGTCCAGACCGCACGACGCCAGTCCATGTCCGCCACGACGAGCTCACGCGTCGGGTCGTCCAGGACGCCGACCGACTCGGGCAGGTCGACGACGGCGACGCCGGCCTCCGACAGCCGGACGGGCAGCGTGACCTCGGCGAGGATCCTGCCGGACACGTGCATGCGCCGGACCCGCACCACGCTGTCGCGACCGCCGCGGGAGGACCGCACCGCGATCTCGACGGGCGAGTGTCCGAACGACCCGGGCGACACCCCGAGCGACAGCGTGTCCGACGAGCCCCCCGACTCGGAGGCGCCGTCGGCGGTACCGGCGCTCGCGGCGGTCCCGGCCGCCCCGTCGAGGGGAGCCGACGTGCCGACGTGGTCCGCGCCTCCAGGCCGGTCTCCGGACGACGTCGGAACCGCGTCGTCGTCAGCGGACGGACGCACGACGGCCGGATCGCCAGCAGGACGTCGTCGTACAGCCGACGCAGCTCGTGGGCGAGCGGCTTGAGCCGCCCGGCGGAGTCGATCGCGGACCACGATGCCACCGGCCAGAGGTCGTTGAGCTGCCAGACGACGACCCCGGTGTTCCGCGGCCAGTGCGTCCGCCAGTGCTCGACGCCGGTCGCGACGGCCCGCGTCTGCTGCAGCTGCGTCAGGTAGTGCCAGCGGTCGAACTCGGCCGGATCGACGACGCCGAAGCGCGGCTCGATCCCCCGTGCCAGCTTGCCCATGCCGTCGTCGGCCTTCTGGTGGTGCACGACACCGGGCGAGTCCACGCGCAGCGGCTCGTCCGTGACCGCGTCGCGGAGGGTGCGCCAGGCGGGCGGCGCCTGCCACCCGAACTCGGACACGAACCGCGGGACGGAGTCGCGGTAGTGTCGTCGGACAGCCGGTTCCAGACGTCCCACGAGTGGTGCGTCTCGTGGTCGACGTCGTTCGCGGGCAGGGTCTCGGAACCCGACCAGGCGAGGCCACCGTGTAGAAGCGCGACGGTCGACCGCGTCGACGATCGTCGGAGGAGGTCGAGGTAGTAGTCGAGTCCCCAGCCACGGTCGCCGAGCTCCTCGGCCAGCCGTCCGCGTCGTGCAACCAGATGTTCTCGTTGTTGCCGTTCCAGACCACGAGCGACGGGTGGCCGGCCAGGCGTGCGGACGTTGTCCCGGGCCTCGGCGACGACCTCGCTGCGGATCGGCTCGATCTCGGGGTAGGCCGCGCAGGCGAACGCGAGTCCTGCCAGACGAGCAGACCGAGCTCGTCGCAGACGTCGTAGAAGTCGTCGGACTCGTAGACCCCGCCGCCCACACGCGACGAGGTTCACGCCGAGGTCCGCGGCGACGCCGAGCCGGTCCGCCGTCCGCGCGCGGTCCACCGCGACACGATGACGTCGTCGGGGATCCAGTTCACGCCGCGGACGTCGATGACGGTGCTGTTCACCACGACGGTGAAGGGCTTGCCGACCGCGTCGTCCGCGGTTGTCGATCCGGGCCGAGCGGAAGCCCGTCTTCGCCGTCCGGCGGTCCAGGACCTCGCCGTCGACGGTCTGCAGCTCGACGGTCACGTCGTAGCGGGGCTGCTCGCCGTAGCCGCGCGGCCACCAGCGCCGCACCTCGGGCACGCGCACCGTGACGACGGTCTCGTCGTCCTTCGGGGTCAGCTGCGCCCGGGAGCGCTGTCGGGTCGTCCCGCCGTCCACGGTCGGGCCGGCGACCGTGACGACGAGCACGAGGTCGTCGTCCTCACCGTCCTGGTCGAGGTCGTTCATCCCGGACCGCTCGACCCGCACGTGCGCGTCGAGGACGCCCTCGCCGGCCTCGACGTCGACCAGCGGCTTCACTCGGCGAGCCGCGCCGTGGACCAGCGCTCGATCGCGACCGGACGCCACGGACCGCTCGTCACCGCGGTCAGGCCCCAGTCCCAGCCGAAGTTGACGCCTGCTTGCGGATGTACGGGAACGGTTCGTCGTACGGTCCCGGCATCGAGCCGGCGCGTGCGGCGACCCGGCCGGCCCCTCGCGGTACGGCGACTCGAAGAGCAGCTCGAGCTCGCGGTCCGCCCGCGGCACCCGGGACGTCGTTGAGGTCGAACCGGTACCGCCGGCATGTTGCGGGTGGTGCCGACGACCACGCCGTCGAGGCTCAGCTCGGCGACCGTGTCGAGCCCCTCGCACACCAGGTCGACGCGCTCGTGGCCCCGAGGTGCGACGTCCACCGTCCGCCGGTAGGCCCAGTCGGCCCGGCCGACCCACTTCGCGCCGTCCTCGTTGCGGTCGACGGTCGGGTCCGCGACGATCCCCTCGCGTTCGAGGTCCGTGTGCACCTGACCCGGCACCGTGGCGGGGATCGTGCGACCCGTGATCCCGGCCGGTGCCCCGGTCGGCACCTGGTCGCCGGCGATCGCCACGGTCCAGTCGTCGCGGAGTTCCTCGCGCTCGAGGGTCATGCGGGTCCTTTGCTGGGCGACGGGGAGGCGGACAGGACCCGGCGGCGGCTCGTGGCCGCCCCGGCACCGTGACACGGGCCGGCGGTCGTGCCCGTGGTCGCGTGAGCGGCCGGGAGGCACGGCACCGGTCGCCCAGGCGTTCGTCGCGTCCGCGCGCGCGGACGAAGTGCTCGTCGCGCGCGGGGGTGCGTGCGGCGATGCTAGTACGTCGACCTTGCCGGCGACCACGTCCACGACGACGGACCGCGCGACGCGTCCTGACGGCGTCGGGCCCCGTCGGGTCGCGTCCGCCCTCCGGCCCTGCGTGGCAGGGTGGTGCGGTGATCACCGTCGAACTCGCCCGGTCGCTGCGCGACGCCGGACTCCGCTGCACCCGGGGACGGGCGACCGGTTCGTCATCGACAAGCCCGGGGTCGACGACGACGTCTACACCGTCTCCGAGATGACGGTGGAGCGGCACGACCACCCCAGCGGCACCTCGCTCGGCTTCAACGGGACGACGGAGTGGGCGCTCGACTCGGTCGAGGCGTCCGAGTCGCTCTGGCTCCCGCGGGAGGACCAGCTGCGCGACCTGCTCGGACCGGCGTTCGTGTCGCTCGCCGCCGGGTTCGTCGTCACGGCGACGATCGACGGGGTCGCCGGGAGTTCCGGAGCGACGACCCGGCTGTGGCGTACGGGACGCCCTGCTCGCGTACATCACGGCCGCGCTCGCCTGAGCGGTCCGGTTCCCGCGCGCAGCGCGCCCGACTGAGTGTTGCCGGAATGCCTCCTGGGGCGCTTTGGTTGCATGGTGACATGACCGTTCGACATCACTGAACGACGGCAAGACCATCCCGCAGCTCGGCTTCGGCGTCTTTCCAGATCGAGCCGAGAACACGAAGGAAGCGACCCTCACCGCACTCGAGGTCGCTACCGCACATCGACACCGCCGAGATGTACGGCAACGAGAAGAGGTCGGGGAGGCCATCGAGGCGTCCGGCATCCCGCGCGAGGAGATCTTCGTCACGTCGAAGCTCACAACGGCTTCCACGACCCGGCCCTCGCCGCCGAGAACGGCAAGAAGTCGGCCGACCTGCTCGGCGGGTACACGGACCTCTTCCTCATCCACTGGCCGCTGCCGACCGTGACGGACTTCGTCCCGACCTGGAAGGCGATGAGGAGCTCTACCACGCGCCACCGCCCGCTCGATCGGCGTGAGCAACTTCCAGGCGCACCACCTCAACCGCCTGGCCGCCGAGACGACGATCACCCCGGCCGTCAACCAGATCGAGGTGCACCCGTACCTCGTGCAGGACGAGCTCCGCGCATACGGCACCGAGCACGGCATCGCCACCGAGGCCTGGTCCCCCGATCGCTCAGGGCCTCGTGCTCGACGACGAGACCATCACCCGCATCGCCGGCGCCACGGGCAAGACCCCGGCGCAGGTCGTCCTCCGCTGGCACATCCAGCGCGGCGACATCGTCTTCCCGAAGTCGGTCACGCGCTCGCGGGTCGAGGAGAACTTCGCGATCTTCGACTTCGAGCTCTCCGACGACGACATGACGGCGATCACGTCGCTCGACAAGGGCCACCGCACGGGCCCGGACCCCGACACGTTCGACTACGTCCCCGCCTGATCCGAGGTCACGTCGACGAAGCGCCCCGCCACCGGCGGGGCGCTTCGTCGTGCACGGGATCGCTCACACCCGGAATAGTTTCAGTATGCGAAATACAACATGGGTGCTCGTCCGCGCTGTCACTGGCACGATCCCACCGAAAGGAACCCATGCGCAAGATCACCCGTGCCGCCACCGGGCGGCACTCGGACTCGTCCTCACCTCGTCGGGTTTCGTCGTCGCGACGGCGCCAACGCGGCACCCGACCTCCCGACGATCCCGGCGCGACGCACGAGCGACCCATCGCCGACAGCTTCACCGGCATCAACGAGGTCCAGGGGGCGCGGAGCACCGGCGAGCGCGACGGGCTCAGCGTCTTCGAAGCGAGCCGCGCGACCCCGTCCGTCGCGGTCACGAGCTCGGTCTCGAAGAGGCTCGCTCAAGGTTCGTCGACCAGCAGGGCCACCTGCTCTGCACCGGGCACAACACCCCGGCGAACCAGCACCTGTACACCTGCGACCTCGCCGTCCTGCCGTCGGTCCGCAGGTCATCACCGCCGCGGTCGTCAAGGCGGACGGGCACCACAGCGCTCCGGACCAGGCGCAGCTCGACGCCTACGCCGCCGACCCGGTCGTCTCGTCCGTCGACCGGAAGGGCGACGACCTGGTCGTCCGCGCACCGCGAACCGCGACGTGCGCGTCGAGGCATCGCTCGACCGGGGGTCGATCGTGGCGAGCGCCCCGACCGGCGCCGACGGCCGCTTCGAGATCACGATCCCGGGCGGTGCCGCCGCCGAGCAGGCCGCGCTCCGCGCCGTGAACGACGTGATCCCGGCCAGCACCCCGAACCACGACCTGTTCGCCGTGAGCAACTGGCCCCGGTCGACACCGGCAGCACGCAGCCCGGCGACGGCGAGCAGCCCGGCGACGCCAGCAGGGCGGCGGCGAGCAGCCGGGTGCCGGTCAGGGCGACGGCCAGCAGGGCGGCGGCGAGCAGCCGGGTGCCGGTTCAGGGTGACGGCCAGCAGGGCGGCGGGGAGCAGCCGGCGAGGGGCAGTCCCCGGTCGAGGCCGTGACGAACCTGCACGACGGCGACGAGGTCCGCACCTCGCAGCCGACGTTCGAGGGCACCGCCCGTCCCGGCGGCTCGGTGAGCATCGGCGGCATCACCGGCCCGGCGCTCGGCGTCGCCACCGCCGACGAGCACGGGCACTGGTCACGAAGCTCGAGGGCTCCCTCTACAGGGCGAGAACCGGGTCGTCGTCCGCTTCCAGCAGGCGAACGGCGACTGGGTCGAGCGCCAGCGACTCGACATCACCTACACGCCGAAGTCCTCGACGTTCGAGCCGGCCCTGGCGAGCGGATCGGACCGTCCACGAGGCACGTCCCGCCATCTCCGGCTCCGGCGTCCGCGCCTACAGCCCGGTGGACCTGGAGGACGCGAACGGCCGCACCTACGCGTCGGGGCGTGCGAACGCCGACGGCGAGTTCACGCTGGCCTTCTCCCGCGACCTGCACGAGGGCGAGAACGACCTGCACTTCCTCTTCGAGAGCCGTACGGGCGCCTGGACCAGCTCGGCCTACGTCCTCACGTACTCGGCGCCGGCGAGGGCACCGAGCAGCCGGGTGAGGGCACCGAGCAGCCCGGCGACGGCAGCGGCACCGAGCAGCCCGGCGAGGGCACCGAGCAGCCCGGCGACGGCAGCGGCACCGAGCAGCCCGGCGACGGCAGCGGCACCGAGGAGCCGGTGACGGCGCGTCCGACACCGGCGTTCGCCGTCGACTCGACCCGCATCAGCGACAGCCAGGTCGCCGTGGACGTCCTCGGCCCGAAGGGCACCGAGGTGACCGTCGCGGCCAACGGCAAGACCAAGACGGTGACCCTCGGCGACGAGGAAGCGGCGCAGGTCGTCGTGACCGCTCCGAAGAAGCTCACCACGGTCGTCACCGCGACCGCGACGATCGACGGCGAGCAGGTCGAGCGCACGCTCACGATCGGCAACGGCGACCACGCCCGCCGACCAGCTCGAGGCCCAGGTCACGAGCACCAGCGCCCTCTTCGGCACCGCGCAGATCACCGTGTGGGGCCTCCCACCGGCATCGCCGGCCTGCAGGCCCACGAGGGCGAGCAGCAGCTCGCCGCGGGCGCGATCAAGGCCGACGGCGAGGCAAGCTCTCCCTGTCGGTCTCGCGAAGGGTGACCACGTGATCACCGTGACCGCGGCGGCAAGCAGACCCAGGTGTCCGTGCACATCTGAGCCCGACCGCTCGCGCACGACGGCCCCGTCA
>JAGSPU010001393.1:0-18635 GCA_019321725.1 Paulownia fortunei
TAGCTAGATATGATCCATACATTACACATTAATTGCGTGCTATTTGCATTGATATGACATCATATAATTTATTTTATTTTATACAGCATTCTTAATTATTAAACTTAATTTTGAAGCTCTCGCACAATATTGATTATCGAATCCCCTAACCTAAGTGGTTGATTTTGTATTGAGATAACAAGAAATTTAGGTATCAATATAATGAATAGTGCTAGGTTACACGTGGTAAACTTAGAAGTTCGAAATGTGTCACTAAAAAGTTAATAGAAAGGGAGTCGGTTCGATCATGAATTTTAATATTAAATGTATATTTAAATCATACACTTGGGACAACTAGACATACAATAATATAATTTAAATATTATATAACTATGTTCATAGGCTTGTAACACTATCGGTGCACAAACTTATCAATCGGGCAAGAATCGATAATTTTTCAGGTGTAGAACCTAATGAACGGACATAGGAACTAGCTATGGGAATGAATGGTGATGCAACCAAATAAGAATATATGAGACACACAAGATTAGGGTTGCAAGATAAGGGATAAAATCATATTATACCATTACATGCCACCTCAAGCTTATGCCATCTCATGCTTAGACTTATCAAGCTAGTACCTCAACCTATTCTTCACGCTTAAGCTAATAGCCACGAATTGAACCTTCTTCTGAACTATTTCAGCTTCTAAATACATGGAAAAATCTCTCTAAATAATTCCTAAGTGATTCCAACCAAAAAAGAAGGCAAAACAAGCAAAGGGAAGGAGAAATAACCAAGTTCAAGTAGAAAACTGTGCAAGGTGAGCTTAACCTACGGGTTTGGCATGACTTTTAGATTTATTTTGAGGTTTATTGGCTTATTAAGCTTTGAATATTATTTTTAAATGTGTTAGGATGTTATTAGATAAGCTTTGATGCATAAAGAAAGGGTTTGTAGTTGGAAATATTTGATAGAAAATACTTATGTTAGAAACTGTCACCTTGCTGTATTTTTGTGTTTTAGGCTTCAAAAGTATATGGTATGTTGAATAAAACCTATAATTATCATCATATACATGTTTATATATGATTTAAGAGTATTGTAATGAATTTTGATCGGTTAGAAATTGAAATAGAGAATGATATTTAAGAAACACTCAAACTACCAAAGTAGCAAAATCTGTTTCAGTATGTTGTGAAGAGAGCTGAACTTGGGAAGCTATATCCATGAGTTTTAGCATTCTATGATATGGTTACATCTAACATACATGTTATCTAAGTGTGGTAAAAATTGGAGTGATTGGATATGTTTAGGATGTCAAAATTATCATGCAACTAAATTGGATAGCGAGTAAATATGAAAATGTGAATCTGTTCCATTTGATAATTTAACATATTTCAACCTAGACATGTTGCTATTGAGTGTTAACAATTAGGTACATGATATTAGAGTTATAATACTTCAATTATATGATGTTTACATGTATCTAAGATGAGAAATTAAGGTATTGGAGGGACTAGATTGAGTTCTAGTTTGTAAAACCTAGATAGCTTGGTGTTGAAGATATTAGTATGATATTATATGCTTTCAACTTGAAAAATTGGAATGGTGCTTGATGTTGGTAATATTGCAGGCTATTTTACATCTAAGATTGGAGGGGAACAATAAATAAATCTAGACTAAGCCACCAACCAAATGAAAGGTAAGTAAAGATTCATTTGCAACTACAATGCATAGACATAGTAGATGTGTGAATTATATGTAATATAATTGTGCATGATAGAGGGCTCTCCATTGAGCATACATAAATGGGCATTTTCATTGGCACGTGCATGCATTATATACGAGTATTGTGATAAATCTTGTATTGCACAACATGATTCTGAGAAAGAAAAATATTTTGCTGACCATTACTAGTGCACCGAAGTATGCATGAATTTGCATGGTTTTATGCATGGATTTGCAGGTTCGCGTGCATGGATTTGCATGCGTATGAGTGTGCATGGATTGCATGCTTATATGATTATTGGCCATTAGATTATGGCGGTGTACAGAGCTCTTTTCCAGTGCATGGATAGTAGCTTTGGTCAGGGGCCAAGAAAGAAATGATTTTGAGAGAAAATATTTTAATGCATAAAATTGAATTGTGGGCATAGCATTTTGAGATGCATGACTTAATATTATGGATTATTCTTTGACATGCATAGTCATTACTTGTTGAGCGTTAGCTTATATAGTTTATGCATTGGAAGTGAGTATGGCGATGCTTGAAACATCTTTTACTGATGGGCGGCTGTTGGAGCTCCTGCAGGTGTCTGAGGGAGTTTGTACATGGATGACGACCTGTTAGGCTATTTTGTTGGTTTGTTATATTTTGAGACTGTTGTATTATATTTTTAGACTAGTTCTATATTTCACTTTTAAAATTTTACTATAAATAAGTATGTAAATATTGTGGTCATTATAGGTGTTATGCTTTTATATAGTATGTAAATATTATGGTCGTTGTGGGTGTTGTGCTTTTATATAAATACTGATCTTGCTATATACATGACATGTGTGAAAGTATTTTAAACAGGGTTGTGCATGTAAGAAGTGATTTATCTTTTCCTAAAGTGTTACAAAAAAAAAATATTCCATGTATGCACACATGTTCTATCATGTCAAATTATACTAGATATCTAGTTGTCTAGTAGTGAGTGTTACAGAGTGGTATCAGAGCTCAGGTCTTGATTCTGTAGACTGTCCATGTACATGATCTTAGAACTTGCGGAGCGCAGCCACGCCAGTAAGTTTTACATTATCATATATTGCATTACATATTTCATGAATTATATTGGTCATATGTTGTCAAACTTGTGAAAACAACGCTGCAAAATGGTGAAACTTGTGGTGAGAGCAGTGTGGTGCCATAGTGTAGAGAATGAGACACCCAACCTGATTAATGATCGAGATACCATGATTAATTGATTAACAGAGTTGATTGAACGACAGTTCGAACAAATTCAACAACTGATTCGGCAGAGGGATAATGGTGAGCAACCACGGGTGGAGGTAAACCAACAGCGGGCGGACAATATATATATGGTGGGAGAATAATTTTGGAGGCTAGATCCCCTAATATTTGAGGATACGATTGATCCTACCGCTGCAAGGACTGGTTGAGGACCCTAAAAAATATGTTCCAGTATAGCAGGGTACTAGTAGAGGAGATGGTAATATATGTCACTTTCATGCTTCGTGGTAGTAAGGCCATTGGTGGGACATGATCAACAGCATAGAGGACATTACTACCATGAGCTGGGACAGATTCAAAGAGTTATTCTGAAATAAATATTTCACGGCCCTAGTTTGCATGATGAAGATAAATGAGTTTATACAACTGTGATAAGAAGCGATGACTGTTGGGGAATATATTCGTAAATTTGAACAACTGTCCAGGTTTGCTACGCACATAGTCAGCACTGAAGCATTAAAAGTAGAGAGATTTCTGGAGGGTTTGAGGCTAGAGATATACCAGATGTGAATATGACGGGTACTCAAGGGGTGACATTTTCACAGGTGGCTGAGAGGACACTAGTGGCAGAACAGGCTAAATTGAGAATCGCTAATGCATAAGAGGCTCGACAGCAATTCAGACAGCAGGGACAGAGATGGATTGGGGCAAAAGAGGCTGGTCCAAATGCAGAAGCCGATTCAAATATAAAAGCCAGGATTTAAATTTCAAGAAGAATAAGGCCAATAAGAAAAAGGTCAAAGTAAGAGGCCACAGGTCGAATAAGGAAAAATATCGTTGCTAGAAGCTGTATGTCAAAAATATGGTAATCGATATATTAGAAGCTGCTATGTAGATACCAGGATGTGCTTTCGATGCGGAATGTCGGGACATATGTCTAAATTTTACCTAGGTAAAAAAAATCAAACCGACTAAAGAAATGTACCAGCCAAAGTGTTCACCATGACCAGGCAGATGCAGAGCCAAATCCATCGGTGGTGACAGGTAAACTTTATATTTCTAGTGTTCCAACACTTGTGTTATTTGATTCTGGAGCCACGCATTCATTTGCATCCACTGAGCACATGAAGAGGCTCGGTTGAATACCAGATGTAGCAGAAATCAGTTATAGTGTAACAGTCCCCTCTGGAGATGCTAGACAAACCGATCGGATTTTGATAGCTTATGCTATACTTGTTGAAGGTAGAGAATTACATGCTGATTTGATTGTACTGGATATGAATCGTTACGATGTTATTTTGGGCATGGATTGGTTGTCAAAGTATGGGGCTACTATTGACTGTAAAGAAAAGATAGTGACATTTCAACTTTTCGGGAAAGAGTCTTTCACATTTGCTAGCATTGTGAAGAATTTTAGATTCTCTATGATTTTAGCAGTGAAGGCACAATGATTACTCGATGATGGTTGCGAATGGTACTTGGTGAGTATCATGAACATTGAGGAACAACACCTACCAACTTTGAGTGAAATAACAGTGGTGCGGGAATATACTGAAGTATTCCCAGATGATCTCTTGGATTGCCACCAGATCGTGAAATAGAGTTTGTTATTGATATACAACCAGGAACGTCTTCAATTTCTATGGAGTTGAAAGAATTGAAAGTACAATTGCAGGACTTGTTGGATAAGGGATTCATCAGATCGAGCTTTTCATCTTGGAGAGCACCGGTTCTATTTATATGTAAGAAGGATGACATTATGAGACTGTGCATCGATTCTCGAGAGTCGAATATAGTTACGATTAAGAATAAATATCCGTTACCCAAAATTGATGATTTATTTGACCAGCTTTAGGGTGCTGCAGTATTTTCAAAGATTGACTTACGCTCTGGGTACCATCAACTGAAAATAAAGAAGAGAATATCCCCAAGATGGCATTTAGTACAAGATATGGGCATTATGAATTTTTGGTGATGCCATTCGGATTGACTAACGCTCCAGCAACATTAATGGATCTGATGAATAAAGTGTTTAAGGAGTTTTTGGATAAATTTGTTATTGTGTTCATCGATGACATTCTAGTTTACTCCGGAACTAAAGAAGAGCATGCCGTACATTTAACACAAGTACTAGAGGTTCTAAAAGTGAAGTAGTTATACGCCAAATTCAAGAAATGTGAGTTCTGGTTGGATCGCGTGGTATTCCTACGATATATTATATCAGGAGTGGGAATATCAATAGATCCAAGTAAAGTTGAAGCTATCAACAATTGGATACAGCCTACTAATCCTTAAGAGGTGCGTAGTTTTCTGGGTTTAACTGGATATTATCGAAGATTTGTGAAGGGGTTCTCCAAAATTGCTATGCCATTGACACAATTAACCAGAAAAGGGGTGATGTTTAGATGGATGAATATATGTGAGTGAAGTTTCCAAGAGCTGAAAAAGAGGTTGACTTTAGTACGTATTCTCTCAATTCCAGCAGGTACTGGAGGATTCGTAATTTATAGTGATGCGTCGAAGAATGGATTAGGATGTGTACTGATGCAGAATGACAAAGTAATTGTGTATGCGTCCAGGCAACTTAAAGAGTATGAGAAGAATTAACCTACGCACGACTTGGAACTTGCTGCTATAGTATTTGTGCTTAAAATATGGAGGCACTATTTATATGGTGAACGGTGCGAGATCTATACTGATTACAAGAGTCTCAAATACTTCTTCACACAGAAAGAGTTGAATATGCGGCAGCGGAGATAGATGGCTGGAACTGGTAAAAGATTATGATTGTGTGATCAATTACCACCCTGGTAAAGCCAATGTTGTAGCTGATGCATTGAGCCAAAAATCCACACAAAGTACAATAGCTATGGCTTTAATTCAGAAACCAAAACTGAATGAGTTGCAGAAAATGAATATAGAGATTTTACAGATAAGAGTAATAGAGGCAAAGTTGGCAGCCCTGATGCTTCAGCCTACGCTAATTGATAGGATCAAATAGGGACAACGAGATGATGAATATCTCATCAATATGAGAAAATATGTTGCTACAGGGAAGTCTCCTAAATTTAAGATGACTCAGAATGATATTTTACAATTTAGAGGGTGGTTTTGTGTGCCAAATATTGATAACATTTAGGAAGAAATTTTAAAAGAGGCACATTCAACCCCTTATCCAGTACATCCAGGGGCTACCAAGATGTATAGAGACTTGAAAATGCATTATTGGTGGCGGGTATGAAAAAGATATCGCCCAGCATGTGGAACAATGTCTAACATGTCAGCAGATAAAGGCCGAAGATTAAAGACCCACAGGGACTTTGCAACCTCTACTTATTCCAGAATGGAAATAGGAAAGGATCACTATGGATTTTATAACTGGTTTGCCAAAGACTACTAAGGTCATGATGCTATTTGGGTTATCATTGATTGATTGATCAAGTCCGCTCATTTCCTTCCCATATGTTCTACCTATCCCATAGATCGCTATGCCCAATTATACATTCAGGAGATTGTCAGACTTCATGGTGTGCCATTGTCTATAGTTTTTT
The DNA here is from genome assembly GCA_019321725.1 of Paulownia fortunei. Taxonomy (NCBI): domain Eukaryota; kingdom Viridiplantae; phylum Streptophyta; class Magnoliopsida; order Lamiales; family Paulowniaceae; genus Paulownia; species Paulownia fortunei. The sequence goes on from JAGSPU010001393.1 coordinate 6,490, forward strand.
ATAGAGTTTCAAGATTTTTATCTGCTTTTTGGAGGAGTTTACACAAAGCTTTGGGAACACAGTTATCATTCAGTACAACGTATCATCTTTAGATGGATGGACAATCTGAACGAACAATACAATTATTGGAGGATATGCTCAGAGCCTGTGTATTAGACTTCCAAGGTCAGTGGAGTAAATTTCTACCTTTAGTGGAAGTTTGCATACAACAACAACTATCAGACTAGTATTGGAATGGCTCCCTATGAAGCATTGTATGGCAAAAAGTGTAGGTCTCTGATACACTGGGATGAAGTTGGTGAGAAGAAACTTTTAGGCCCAGATATGATTCGAGAGATGACAGAAGCCGTGTTATAGATTCGACAAAGAATGCAAACTGCCCAAAATTACCAGAAAAGTTATGCAGATCGACGAAGAAGGGTATTGGAGTTTGCGATAGGAGATCAAGTGTTTTTTGAAAGTAGCACCAATGAAGGGCATCATGCGGTTTGGAAAGAAAAAAAATTGAGTCCCAGATACATTGACCCATTCCTGGTGATTGAAAGAATTGGTGATGTTTCTTACAGACTGGATCTGCCAACATCTATGTCCCAAATACACAATGTATTTCATGTGTCTATGCTGAGAAAATATATTGCTAATCCCTCTCACATTCTGAAGAATGAACTAGTGGAATTAAAGGCAGATTTAAGCTACGAAGAAAAGCCTGTACAGATTTTGTTATGAGAAGTGAAGCAGCTAAGAAATAAATAGATTCCATTGGTTAAAGTGTTATGGAGAAATCAATTGGTAGAAGAGGCCACTTGGGAAAGAAAGACGAAATGAGAACTAAGTATCCTGAACTTTTTCGGTAAGTGAAATTTCGGGGATAAAATTTTTATAAGGAGGGAGGATGTGATACCGGAGTCTCTTACTACTCACATGGCCAGATATGATCCATACATTACATATTAATTGCGTGCTATTTGCATTGATATGACATTATATAATTTATTTTATTTTATACGGCATTCTTAATCATTAAACTTAATTTTGAAGCTCTCGCACGGTATTGATTATCGAATCCCCTAACCTAAGTGGTTGATTTTGTATTGAGATAACAAGAAATTTAGGTATCAATATAGTGAATAGTGCTAGGTTACACGTGGTAACCTTAGGAGTTTGAAAGGCGTCATCGAAAAGTTTATAGAAAAGGGAGTCAATTCGATCATGAATTTTAATATTATATGTATATTAAAATCATACACTTGGGACAACTAGACATACAATACTATAATTTAAATATTATATAACTAGGTTCATAGGCTTGTAACACTATCGGTGCACAAACTTATCAATCGGGCAAGAACCGATGATTTTTCGGGTGAAGAACCTAATGAACGGACATAGGAATTAGCTATGGGAATGAATGGTGATGCAACCAAATAAGAATATATGAGACACACAAGATTAGGGCTGCAAGATAAGGGAGAAAATCAGATTATACCATTACATGCCACCTCAAGCTTATGCCACTCATGCTTAGACTTATCAAGCTAGCACCTCAACCTATTCTTCACTCTTAAGCTAACAGCCACGACTTGAACCTTCTTCTGAACTATTTCAGCTTCTAAATACATGGAAAAATCTCTCTAAATAGGTCCTAAGTGATTCCAACCGAAAAAGAAGGCAAAACAAGCAAAGGGAAGGAGAAATAACCAAGTTCAAGTAGAAAACTGTGCAAGGTGAGCTTAACCTACGGGTTTGGCATGACTTTTAGATTTATTTTGAGGTTTATTGGCTTATTAAGCTTTGAATATTATTTTTAAATGTGTTAGGATGTTATTAGATAGGCTTTGATGCATAAAGAAAGGGTTTGTAGTTGGAAATATTTGATAGAAAATACTTATGCTAGAAACTGTCACCTTGCTGTATTTTTGTGTTTTAGGCTTCAAAAGTATATGGTATGTTGAATAAAACCTATAATTATCATCATATACATGTTTATATATGAGTTAAGAGTATTGTAATGAATTTTGATCGTTAGAAATTGAAATAGAGAATGATATTTAAGAAACACTCAAACTACCAAAGTAGCAAAATCTATTTCAGTATGTGTGAAGAGAGCTGAACTTGGGAAGCTATATCCATGAGTTTTAGCAATTCTATTATATGGTTACATCTAACATACATGTTATCTAAGTGTGGTAAAAATTTGGGAGTGATTGGATATGTTTAGGGATGTCAAAATTATCATGCAACTAAATTGAATATCGAGTAAATATGAAAATGTGAATCTGTTCCATTTGATAATTTAACATATTTCAACCTAGACATGTTGCTATTGAGTGTTAACAATTAGGTACATCATATTAGAGTTATAATACTTCAATTATATGATGTTTACATGTATCTAAGATGAGAAATTAAGGTATTGGAGGGACTAGATTGAGTTCTAGTTTGTAAAACCTAGATAGCTTGGTGGAAGATCTTAGTATGATATTTTATGCTTTCAACTTGAAAAATTGGGAATGGTGTTTGATGTTGGTAATATTACAGGCTATTTTACATCTAAGATTGGAGGGGAACAATAAACAAATCTAGACTAAGCCACCAACCAAGTGAAAGGTAAGTAAAGATTCATTTGCAACTACAATGCATAGACATAGTAGATGTGTGAATTATATGTAATATAATTGTGCATAGTAGAGGGCTCTCCATTGAGCATACATAAATGGGCATTTTCATTGGCACGTGCATGCATTATATACGAGTATTGTGATAAATCTTGTATTGCACAACATGATTCTGAGAAAGAAAAATATTTTGCTGACCACTACTAGTGCACCAAAGCATGCATGGATTTGTATGGTTTTGTGCATGGATTTGCAGGTTCGCGTGCATGGATTTGCATGCGTATGAGTGTGCATGGATTTGCATGCTTATATGATTATTGGCCATTAGATTATGGCGGTGTACAGAGCTCTTTTCTGGTATATGAGATAGTAGCATTGGTCAGGGGCCCAAGAAAAAAATAATTTTGGGAGAAATATTTTGATGCATAAAATTGCATTGTGGGCATAGCATTTTGAGATGCATGACTTAATATTATGGATTATTCTTTGACATGCATAATCATTACTTGCTGAGCATTAGCTCATATAGTTTATGCATTATAGGTGAGTAAGGCGACGCTTGAAGCATCTTTTACTGGATGGGCAGTAATTGGAGCTTCTGCAGGTGTTTGAGGAGTGTGTACATGGATGACGACCTGTTAGGCTATTTTGTTGGCTTGTTATATTTTGAGTTGTTGTATTATATTTTTAGACTGGTTCTATATTTCACTTTTAAAACTTTACTATAAATAAGTATGTAAATATTGTGATCGTTGTGGGTGTTATGATTTTATATAGTATGTAAATATTATGGTCGTTGTGGGTGTTGTCATTTATATAAATACTGATCCTGCTATATACATGACATGTGTGAGAAAGTATTTTAAATAGGGTTGTGCATGTAAGAAGTGATTTATCTTTTTCTAAAGTGTTACAAAAAAAAAAAAAAAAAAAAAAAATTCAATGTATGCACACAGGTTCTATCATGTCAAATTATACTAGATATCTAGTTGTCGAGTAGTGGGTGTTACACTAAGTGAGACTAGTCTCCATGTTGTGCAGTTAAAGTTGACAACAAAGGTGTCAAATGATGGATGCAAAGATTGAAGCAGAAGGTCAAGTAGAGTTTGTTCTCCATAACGACTCCAAGGGACGCCAGCTTTTTAATGAGGGGTATCATCTTCAACCTATGGTCATGGACTAAAGAGTCCTTAATCATACAATATCTGAAAAGCTCTTTTGATACCTCATTTGTCGAGTTCGTTCACCATACAACTCTTGTAGGTGATGGAGGATCCCATAAGCAGTATCTTGATCCTCATTCTGCCTTTGCAGTTCATTTGACATCGATGTCAGCATGTAGCATCAAGCTTGGAGATTGTCATCTACATGACGTAGGTAATCTACATAAGCCCCTCAAGCAATATCCTCTAGAAAAACTGAAGGAGGCGTGACATGGAGGACATATGCCCTTTTCTCAAATTAAAGAACTATCTTCAGGTTTCTTAGCCAATCGACAAAATTAGGTCCAATTAATTTATTTTATTCAAGGAGTATTGCAAGTAGATTCTTTGCCATTGTAGTAGAATAATCTACAAAACATGCATGAACCAGAAAATGAGTAAACTATAGAAAAAATATATTCATTTAATATAAGTTATTTAATACTAAATATCTCTCAATATTTTTTTTGAATTCCATCACCCCTAATGGAATTTTGGGAAATCAAATTTTCTAGTGAGCTTGAGGTCCAACGAAAATATTTCACACCCCAATTTTATGAGCCCATGCAATATTTCTATCGGTAGTCAACTTTTTGACAATTGTATCACTATACAACCCATAAGTTTGTTTAACTTACCTTTTCCCATATACCCAAATTTTATGAGCCCATATGATACTAAGTGTCAAACAATACCTATTAACATTCGTGTGGATATAGCATCAAGATGTCTTACGACTCATGGCCAACATAATGACGATTTCATCCCACGAGCATCTCAATACTTGGTAGAGATCACATCTTTCCAACATAAGATCACCCCTCGACTCATGGCCAATGATCAAGTGCGGTAGCAGTCGTCGTGTCTCTACCTTTGATGGTAGGCATGGAACGATAGATCCCACCTAACTTGTCCATTTTTATTTGAAATTGAATTTTTAAAAAATTCTTTTTCTTAATTTTAGTAAATTAAGTGGGGATTAAATTTTATCCAAGATCTCATTATAATATAAATTATGTCGGTTATTTAATACATGACATCATAATATCATTGCGCGAGTATAAAATGCATTAAATAAAATCCTAAGCATGCATCTAATACTTACTTAAATAAATGGATGATCATGAACCAGTCCTATGCGGTCTATTTAAGCAAAAAATGGACCTAAGGTCAGTCTAAGGGTAATAAAATGGAATAAAATATATTCTATTACATAATTGTATCTCATACAAACATGGGCATTCTTTAGAACTTTCTTCTTGATTTTCCTTTGTCTTTCAAAGAAATGTTTTTTACCATCTATTCTATTCTCTTTACAGAAAATTAAATATCTTACATAGATGGAATAAGAGGCTCGCAGGCCTCATTTTAAAATCCAAAAACATTAAAAATAAATAAATCACATTGGTCCAATGGCTCATGATCATTCCATACATGCTCATAATTAACAACACATGCAATTATCAAAATATGTAAATTTACCAAGTTGTTAAATGTAATTTTTAACTTGGGATAAAATTTTAATTGCTAGAAAAATTATTTTTCTTAATTTTTCAGAAATAATTAAAACTAATATTTAATTTTAATATTCTAAAAAATTAAAAAATCGAACCCCGAGAAATGATGCGACACGTAGCACGAAGGTTGCCCATCGCGTGTGTTTGCACACAGCATGCTGTTGTGCGCAACCATCGGGTGTCCCACACCTGACATGCGCGCAACACGTTCCTTCATGTCCCTTTTTTGATTTTAATATTTAAATAATTTAAATAAGTAATTAAAATAATTTTAATTAAAAATTACAGAAAATATGCAAAATTAAATTTTACATACTTTACATGAATTCAAATAATTTAAAAACATGCATACATAATTTTAAAATTCATTGAATAAGTGAAACCGCGGCTCTGATACCACTGTTGGGTTTGCTATAATTGTAGGGGCATACACAGGCGAAAAATTAAATTTTTTATCAAATATATATATATATCTTCGATTTGAAAGCGATTCTAATGATTGCGCTTATTCAAGTAAAAATATAAACAAATATTAAATTTGAATTATACCTTTCTCGCACTCCGGTTGTTGTAAAGAACAAAGTGATCAGTTGCTTATCCTGGATTTTCAGAACTCGTAGGGATCCAAGTATCTCTCCTTTATCAGGTCCACGATATGAAAGAACAACACCAATTAAAAAAATTCGCTAGTATCCTTTTAATTATTTACTAATTTAGATCCGAAGTAAATTTTATCTTTTGATCCAATTGATGGATCAAAAACAATAAAGATTGATTCTTTAAGTTCTTGAAACTTGAATATAAAGAGAATATCATGAAACTAGTTAAGATTCTTTAAGTTCTTCTAAAGAACAAGAAAATCAAGATATCAAGAAAACAAGAGAAAAAAAAAGACTTCACAAAATAATTTTTGCTTATTATCATAGCTAATTTTTTGGCCATCCCTATTTATAGGGGCTGAAATTTTGCTCTTACTCCAACTCTTGGAAAGTGTGTCAATTTTGAACTATTTCAAAATTTTACATTGGAAAGATTCGAAATCTTCCAACAACTTTTCTATTTTTCTCTCTCATATGTATGTGGACTTATTTGAAACTATATTAATCATCAAAATTATCTACATACATTATTGATATTAATTTGAACTTTTCAAATAATTATTAAGATAGATATATATCAAATATATATACCATAAATATATTTATATATTAAATAAATCCTAGTGGTTGATTTTTATCCCACAAAAATTGGTCACTATATTTATTTATTTATAAATATGCTAATTAATTAAATCATATTTATTTAATTTATTTTCTTTATATTTTAGTGGGTTTCTTAAATGATCCATATTAATTTTTGGGATTGAACTTAAAAATTCACAAATCAATCCAATTGATTAATTTAATTTACTCCATTTGGACTTCCCAATCAAATTGGTAAATGTGCTATATGTTTTTATATTTTTTTTAACAAAATTCATAGATGTGTTTGGATGAATTTGAACTTGTGACCTTTTGTAAGGAAGAGAGAAGTTCTCAAACCGAGCCAACTACTGTTTTATTGGAATATACATGAAACAAATCTATATTAACATACATTGTGGATCAATTAACTATATAAACTTAGGATAATAAATTTATTATAGTAAAATTAAAATCATTACTTAAAATTGAATAATTGTTAAACCTAAAATAATTCATAAAATAAGAATATAAATTTAGAATAATAAACCTTTGATTAACCAATTAAAAATCCAATCGTAAATCTTAGGATGATAAAATACAATAATCAACAAAATTATTATATACTAAAAATTAATATAATTTACAAGACGAGGATTTAAATTTACAATAATAAATTTAGACTAATAAGATAAAATTCAATACAAAATCTTAGGATGATAGCCTCAAAATAATCAAAATAAATTAAAATTTGAACTTAGGCACAAAAATTAAGATGACAACTTAGTATAACAAATTACCAAACACAAATTAAGTACCCAACTTTACGATGGTATTGATACACTTAGAATAATCTACTAAAAAATATATCCTAGCTACACTTAAGATAATTTTATAAAATGAGGATAAAAACTTGGAATAAACTACTTAAATAATCAAATGAAACCAAAAATTTAGGATGTTATAATTAAAATAATAAAATAAAAATTCAAAGCCAAACTTAAAGTAAGTAAAATATAGTAAGATATAACTTAAAATAATCAAATGAGCTTTACTGTAGAATAAATTATATAATAGAGATTAGATAAACTATACATTAAATTAAAAAAAAAATGTCTCTAAGGCCGGGGACCAGCCCACAGGTACCGGGCTAGTGGGTTGAGCTAAGCTCAGGGTTCAAAAAATTATTCAGCTCTGCCCAAACAACTTTTAGCTCAGGCCTGGACTGAACCCACTTGCCAGAGAGCCGTGCTTGGCCAATCCAGCATGAACCGGCCGAATTAACCACTTTAAGGTTGATTGCATTCTTTTTTATTTTATTTTTAAACCTAAGGAACATATGATTAGATAAAGGGTCATCCCAGCCGAACCCTTCTCTTCTTTTCGCCTTTATATGTAAAAATTCATTTCAATCTTCATGTTAATTAATGAGAAGGATTTCGTTATGCATATTTATATTTTTTTGACATGCTAAATATTTATTCTTTTTAATTCCTTTAATCGGAGGATGTCTTTAAAAATATCATTAACAAATTACAACTTTGTTAATTGAGAGTAAGCAGGGGTAGAGCTAGGATTTCAGTATTGGGGGCGAGATTCGATTATAAAAAATATAATATTAATTATTTTTTTCACTTATAAAAATATTTTTTATTATAATTTTTTTATTAGCTAATTATTAAAAAATAAATACAACTATAAATAAAAATATGATAGTTATACAAAATTTCTCATATATATTATATCTGCATAAGTATTCGAACAAAAAAATAACTTATAAATGAAAATGAGAATCAATTTTAATTCAATACAACACAAAGCAAAAACTAACTTACAAAATTAGAAAATATAATTTGGATATTAGAGTAATTCTCACAGTTTTATTATAATCTTATGAATCATTATTAAGTATTCAAAATTATATTATTATTGTGAAAAAAGAAAAATGTTATTCAAATAAAATATAGTTTATATAAGTAGCGATACATTTATAAAAGATTAATTGAGGAAAAGTTTTCAACAAAAAAATTAATTTTAATATTCTAATTGTGATGTTGTTAAATCATATTTCAAATTGTAACAAAAAATAAAATGAGAATCTAATTCTTATTGGACCAAACAAAATTGAAAAGTAAATAAAACGCAAAGTATTAGACAAAGAAAACTCAATAAAATAAATAAATTATATAAGAATTCCTAAGCTCATCAATTCCCTGTCTCGAGTGTCGAATTGACTATAAGTTCTAATATGAATTTCGATATGTCTATAAAAATTCAAGAATAAAACTCTACAAAAGTTCAATAAATTCTTCTTCAAAACTTCAAAGGTTTCATAAGCTTCTCAACTCTATGATTCCTAGGTTGTGTTATCCCTATGATCATGTATAATCTTCCCTCTCTCGAGTGTCGAATCTCATACGTCAAACAATCTCAATTAGTGATCAATTAATCATGATGAAATATTAAACAAGATAACACAAACAAGATGAATAACTTGAACTAATATTATTTGGGATTCAAAACATAGGTTCAAATAAGGTTACATCATCCTTTAGAAAGAAAAGTTTAGTTCCTCATGTATGAATATAACTTCAAGAAATACATAAGAAAGAACATGGAAATTGTTCACCAATTTGTGAAGTGGAAGTAATAGTTGAAGCTTTTCTTGTCTCCAAGAATAGCTTGTCTCTAAGAATGGCCTTCTTCTCTCCAAGTCTCCTTGTTCTCCTTTGCTTCTTGGTTTCTCCTCACTCTTCCCTTCTTCCAAAAACTCATTTGGAGGCTTTTGGAATCCCTCAAAATAGATGGAAAATGCCCTAAAGAGGACAAAATGCCCATTTTGACCTTACTTGTTTGCCCGGCAGCACCTAGGCGCTGGTTAGCAGCGCCTAAGCGCTGCCTTGTCTGTCCAAGATAGTGTGTACAGCACCTAGGTGCTAGAAGGCAGCGCCTAGGCGCTGCACTTGCTGCCCAGAATTGGTTTCTGCAGCGCTTGTAGCCTCTTTCAACTAATTTTTCACTATCTTAGAGGCCAAACTAGATTTTGGTGTCTTCATATGAATTGTATCCCTATGTGTTGGATTTACATTGAAACTTGAACTAACTAAATATAACTTTTTTGGAGAGAGTTATGCTGAAAAAACAAAAATATGTCATCCCAAAAACTTGCAGCCAAGTGCTGACTTTTGAAGTCAATTTTTCTCATTTAAATTAATCGATTGTGATTTTGTAGTAAATATAGAAGTTGTAGATATATATCTTGGTTTTCCAATGGATCAAGAATAAATTTTATATGAAATTTTTCCTGAGAGTTATGATTGAAATACCAAAACTGCCATCAGTGGCACCATAACTCGAATTCTTCAACATTTCAACCAAGTTTTTGATTTCCTTCCATTTTCTTCACTTATTGCTATTACCTACAAGATTTTACACTAAATGCATAAAAAGTAACACAAATACTTGAAAACATACCAAATGTTAATCAAAAGGTATATGAATTGTTAGTATAAAACTAACTTATCAAATACCCCCAAACTTGAAGATTTGCTTGTCCTCAAGCATCAAACATGAAATTCTCATGACAATCTCCCTATGAATCAGGTTACCAAAGTCAAGAAAGATTTTTCTAAGCTCTCATCTCAAAATATTAGAAAAAATATACCAAGTTTACATGTTAACATTCATATTGGTTTCACTTAACTTCATGGTCTTGTGTGTTTGTGTGAAAGTAGTAGTTTATCAACTTTCATTTATCATCCGGATAGGTTTATAAAGCTAACTACTCATATTTGATCCCCTTTTGAAGTGCATACCAAACTCCATAGGCTTGTTTTTCACACTAGTCTCCACTAATGTAGGTAGATCATAGCATCAAAGATCAAAAGGACTTCTAAAGCTTGTATTGTGAGGCTTGGGTAATGGTGGGAAAATATGAAAAATTGTAGCTAAAAATTGCCCATTTTATACAATCATGCTACAACCTTTTTGAATAAGCACCAACTTCTTCATCAATCCCTTCATTTTTCTTTATTGAACATCCCAATTTTCTTCTTTTTGATCTTAGATTACCCCCAAACTTATTTCTTTTGTTGTATGCAATGAGGGTTTATTTATTTTAGGGAGTTCAAATCATACACCTCAATTCATAATCTCTTCATTTTCATCCATTTTTCAATATTTTCTTCTTTTTATTTGTGCTTCATATTCATCTTCATCTTCTTTTCTTTTTTGAATATAACAATTTATTCAAGAATGATTGTGTAAATGAGATGAAAAAGGGTAGATTATTAGATATTTTTTTTAAGCTAGATAATGTGTATAGGGTGTCCAAATAATTGATTCAATAAGCTCAAGAGGGGACACTAGGGAATAATTTAAGTATAGGTTGGCTTCAAAGGGTCAAACGGTCTAAAAATGGCCTAAATCATTTTCCTAATGTTATGCCACATAGGATTTCGCCTCGACTAATGATCAAACAAGTTCTAGAGATTGGTGGAAACATTTAGGAAATAATTAGAACTTATAAACTGTCTCTAAATAATTAAATATAATTCAACAAACTACTTAGTGCATCAAGATTCACAAGACCTCATAAAGTAATTAAAACCAAATTTTGAGGTTTAGATACGTAAGCAAACATACAAATTCTAATATTTACTTTTTTTTCAAGTATGCACATAGTTTATCAGTAAACTTTTCAAGCAACAAGCAATAACCCTAAACACTTGAACTCCCCCCTAAACTTAATATAAGCATTGTCCTTAATGATTAAAAGAATTGTAAAACAAGGGGACTTTCCTGAAAATGGGTGGTGTTTAGCCTTTAACCTGCAAAAATGAGTAAAATATCAAGGAGCAATCATCATGATATGAAATAACTCAAGAATAACAACACTCACAAAGAAAGAAAAAAGAGCTTGAGTTGCCTCCCAAGAAGCGCTTTATTTAAAGTCTTTAGCTAGACTGAAACTGGATACCTAGATTGCTTTCCCAAGTGGAAGATTAGACATTTTCCAAATTTCGTTGCCATAATAATATTTCAACCTCTGTCCATTGACACGAAATAATATACCATCCTTACCTTTAAGCTCAATCGCCCCACATGGAAATGTCTTGTTGACAATAAAGGGGCCGGACCATCTAAATTTTAATTTTCCCAAAAAAAGTTTTAATCTTGAATTGAAAAGCAACACAAGTTGTCCGGGTTGAAATTCCCTTATCAAGATCATTTTATCATGCCATTGTTTTGTTTTTTCTTTATAGATTTAAGCATTTTCATAAGCATCAAGCCTAAATTCCTCCATTTCATTGAGTTGCAACAATCTTTTTTCTCTTATTGCATTTGTATCAAAATTTAATTATTGCACAACCTAATATGCTCTATGTTCTAACTTAACGGGGAGGTGACAAGATTTTTCATAAACTAATCGATAAGGAGACATACTTATAGGAGTTTTATATATTGTGCGGTATGCCCACAATGCATCATCAAGTTTATGTGCCCAATCCTTTCGTTAATGCATACCATTTTCTCAAGGATTTGCTTCACTTCCTGGTTTGCAATTTCAGCTTGTCCATTTGATTGAGGATGATATCTAAGAGCTACCTTGTGTCTCACACCATACTTAGC
>JAGSPU010000904.1:0-18364 GCA_019321725.1 Paulownia fortunei
TTTGTACATTGATGTTTTCTTCTGATTGTACACAAATCTTTCAAAAATTTGGCATAAGGTGGAACTTGCTTGATTGCATCCAATAATGGAATATTAATCTTGACTTGTTTAAAAATTTCAAAAATTGCAGCATTTGAGTTCAATTTCTGAGTTGCTTGCAATTTTTGAGGAAAGGGTGCTGGAAGTAATATTTTTTTTTCTTCATTTTCACGCTTACCTTCTTCAAACTTACCTTTATCGTCAAGACTATTTCCATTTTTCATTTCTGGAGGTGGATTAGAAACTTTCTCCTTGGGATGAATAGTCTTGTCAACAACTTTTCCATTCCGAAGAATTGTAACTGAATTAGCCTCCTTGACTGCATTTTCACCTGAAGAAGAAACATGACACTGAGTAGAAGGATTAGGTTGAGGTTGAGCAGGAAATTTACCTTTTTCATGAGTACGCAAAGAAGTTGTCAGTGTTGAAAGTGTGCTTCTGATCTCATTGATAGCTTGTGAAGTCTGATTATTGATGTTTGTTTGTTCATGCATAAATGCTTGCAAAGTCTCCTCAATGGATTTTGTATGTGGAGGTGGATAAGAATGAAAGTTTTGTGGTTTTTGTGAATACGGTGGTTGGGCACGGTTATCATCTCGCCAACTGAAATTGGGATGATTTCTTCATTGTGGATTGTAAGTTTCAGAATATGGAGAATGGAAAGGCTTTTTGAATGTATTCATAAAATTTGCTTGTACTGGAAGGTTTGGACATTCATTGGTGGAGTGCCCCAAAAGTTCACAATTGCTACAAACTTCTTCCTCTTGCACAGATTTGATTTCCTTTACTTTCTTAAGTTCCATGGCTTCAACTTTTCTTGTTAAACTAGCAAGTCTAGCATTTAGATCATCTTCTTGACTAAGGTAATATTTTCCTTTATTACTATTAGCAAGATTAGATCTAATAGAACCTTCGGAAGAATTAACACTATGCCATGATTGAGAGTTTTCTGCCAAATGATCTAGGTATTCTAGGGCTTCATCAGGTTCCTTATCAAGAAACTCACCATTACACATTGTTTCAACAAATTGTTTTGTTTCAGGAGTTAACCTTCATAAAAGAAACTAATTAAGCGCCATTTTTTCAAAACCATGATGTGGGCATGAATTCAACAAATTTTTAATTCTTTCCCAACATTGAAAGAAAACTTTATTCGAATTTTGAGAAAAATTTTGAATTTGTCTTTTCAAAGCATTAGTTTTATGAGTTGGAAAGAATTTTTTCAAGAATTCAGCTTGCATTTCTTGCCAAGTACCAATTGACCTAGGTTTTAAAGAATTAAGCCAATTTTTTGCTTTATCTTTTAAAGAGAAAGGAAATAATTTGAGCTTAACAATCTCATTTGTGCAAGTTTGATCATCAAAAGTGGCACATACTTCATCAAATTCTTTTAAATGCAAGTAAGGACTTTCAGAGTCTAAACCATGGAAATTAGGAAGTAAAGGGATCATACTTGACTTGAATCGAAAATTATTTGCATTTAGAGAAAAAATGAAATAAGAAGGAGAAGAATTTCGAGGAGGTTGCAAGTAATAACTCATGGTACGCACCTATTGATTCTCATTTTCATCCTGGACACTTTCATTTTCAGCCATGGTGGAAATGTGTGGAGATGATTCAAACAAATTTCCAAACAAAGTTTCGAAATTATTTCTTACTAAACGTCGAGAATTATGACTACGATACCATATAACCATATATCCATAAAGAAAATAAACAAACTATATTTACAAAGGAAAAATTTAACAAACCTTGCCTTCCCCGGCAACGGCGCCAAAAACTTGCTACAACTTTAAGGTTGTAAACCCAAGTGCAGGTTGTAGTAAGTAATAAATTTATCGTGAGTCTGAGGTCGATCCACAGGGAAGTTGTTTGAAGAATTCAAGTTTATATTTATAAAAAGATGGAGTTTATGTGAATAAAAAATATATGAACAATTAATATATGATGTAGCTAAAGAAAAAACCGAAGTAATAAAAGTACTGAGGATTAGGGATCCACTCTTGAGTTTTGGATAGATAAATGGTTATTTATTTTTTTTACCTCTATTAATTGCCACAATTGGAATCCATACATAATGAAGGTTCCAATGGGAAGATATTATCAAGTAACTCATGCAATAAGGTAATCATGATATTGTCTTACTATTGCAAATTATCTCTTAACGCCAACACTTATTTATGGGATCAAGCATTTATATACTCCTTCGTCAACAACAAATCAAGGTTTCACATTAGCAGTCAGTGGGGTAAAACCGTACAATAAGCTAAATGAACTCAAGTATTTTTTGTGCCAATGGAGATACATAAATCAAGAATCACCACAAAAATAAGTAGGGTTTAGATCAAAAATAATAATAATAATACAACATACTTAAACAATTTCTACCCTTATAACCATTTTTCTTCCTCCATCAAGAGATTCACCTTTTTTCCTCAGCAAAATGAAATTTAGAAAGACATAATAAAAGTAACAAAGACTAAAAATATAAGAGAAACTAGAGAATGCATTTCTATTACTACTAGAAAACTTACAATACAAAGTAGATAACTTAGCCTAAAGAAACCCTCTACCCCCTCCTCTTACAAGCTGAATACATGGCCTATTTATAGTACTTGGAGTAAGCTAGAGGCCAAAAAAATAATGGAGGGGTTAATCAAGTGGTATGCTAGTTGCCAAGAGTTGGTAAGTTGTTACACAAATTTCTCAACCACTGAATTGAATTATATTTTTCGGTCAGATACAGCCAGAGTTTGAAGATACATAAAGAATAAAAATTGTAGATTTTTCAACGCTGATATACTTTCATATATCTTTTGTCAAATTTGGCGATCGGATGAAGGAGATATGGTCAAATTACCAAGTCATGTCCAAGAGCCGCCCTGTAACATCAGCAGCAACTTGCAGCCTATGGTTTTACCATTTTGACACATTTTCACACCATCTTGTCTTCAGCAAACTTGTTTATTTACTTCTTGGGTATAACATATCCAAATTTCAGACTAAAATAAATTTGGGCTCAAGATATATAACCGAATTGGTAAAATAAGTCAATACTGGGCTGAACTCTGATCTGAATTTTGGTGATCCATTTTGTGTAATTACTTGGACGAATTTTCTGCTATCATCAAGACTGAATTGGGCTGAACCTCCAACATAAAAGTTGTACCTTTATCTCTTGACTTTCAAATGAAACAAGCTTCAGGTCCATAGAGCTTTTGATCATGAAGTTATGCTCAAATTACAAAAACTGCACAAGTCTGAAAACATGCTTCCATTTATTCCCTAACACAAAACATTAATAAAACAAGAATATTAACAAGAATAAAGCAAGAAAGGCATAAAGGATTTGATATAAAAATATGTCAAAATATGCACTTATCACGACCCATCTTAAATTGAAATATAATGGAATCAAGCTTAATATAATGAATCAGCCCATTAAGAGCATCTTTGAATCTTTTAGCCCTCGCCCTTATTATTAGGCAACCAGGAACACGAATTGGATCCTTTCACGATGTTTCGTTAATCACATCATTAAATGTTGTGAACCTCATAATGAAAAATGATACCCGAACATCCATTAGGGTATTTTTCCTGCGATCGTCTTAATTTATAATCATAATCTTTTAAAAACGATGACCTTAACCCATTATCTATTAAAAGATAAGAAACAAGGGTATTAGAACTTTTGGAGGATGGCACACTGAATATAGATGGGAAAGAATAGGAGTGATAAGTTAAGGATGATCGTCACAAAAAGAATCTTCATAAGTTAAGAAAATAGTTCTCTGAAATACTTGAGAGGAAACTCTCACAAACATTATATCAATCTTGATTTAATTTCTATTAGGAGTTTTATAATATCGTATTAATAAATAACTTAAAAGAAAAACAAATCAAATCCAAGGCAACTAATTCGTATAATAAGGAAAGTAAAATATAACAATGATTTATTGTCTTGAAGATAGGAGAACAATTTGGCCTTTATATGCATAGCCTTTATTTGGTAACAACATAGTGAAATTGCCAAATTTTCTGGCTTGCCTTTTACCCAAATCAATCAACGTGTTGAAATTCATGTTCCTATTGGAACATGAATTCGATCCTTTCATGATGTTTCGTTATTCGCATCTTTAAATGTCTCAAACCTCATAATGAAAAATGATACACGAACATCCAGTAGGGCATTTTTACTGCGATCGTCTTAATTCACAATCACAATCACAATCTTTTATGAACATTACCTTAACCCATTATCTAATAAAAGATAAGAAATAAAGGTATAAGAACTTCGGGAGGAGGGCACACTGAAGATAGATGAGAAAGAATAGGAGCGATAAGTTAAGGATGATCGTCACAAAAAGAATTTTCATAAGTTAAGAAAATAGTTCTCTGAAATACCTGAAAGGAAAACTCTCACAAACATTATTTCAATCTTGATTTAATTTCTATTACGAGTTTTATAATATCGTATTAATAAATAACTTAAAAGAAAAATAAATCAAATCCAAGATAACTAATCCGTATAATCAGGAAAGTAAAATATAACAACGATTTATTGTCTTGAAAATAGGAGAGCAATTTGGCCTTTATATGCATAGCCTTTATTTGGTAACAACATAGTGAAATTGCCAAATTTTCTGGCTTTCCTTATACCCAAATCAATCAACGTGTTGAAATTGATAAATCGAAAAACTTTCCTAAATGACATTATTTTCGACGCATCTTAAATTGAAATATAATGGAATCAAGCGTAATCTAATGAATCAGCCCATTAAAAGCATCTTCGAACCTTTTAGCCCTCGCCCTTATTATTAGGCAACCAGGAACATGAATTGGATCCTTTCACGATGTTTCGTTATTCACATCATTAAATGTTGGAACCTCGTAATGAAAAATGATACCCGAACATCCATTAGGGTATTTTTGTTCTGCGATCGTCTTAATTTATAAACATAATCTTTTAAAAACAATGAACTTAACACATTATCAATTAAAAGATAAGAAATAAGGGTATAAGAACTTGGGAGGACGGCACACTGAAGATAGGTGAGAAAGAATGGGAGTGATAAGTTGAGGATGATCGTCACAAAAAGAATCTTCATAAGTTAAGAAAACAGTTCTCTCAAATACCTGAGAGGAAAACTCTCACAAACATTATTTTAATCTTGATTTAATTTCTATTAGGTGTTTTATAATGTCGTATTAATAAATAACTTAAAAGAAAAATAAATCAAATCCAAAGCAACTAATTCGTATAATCAGAAAAGTAAAATATAACAACGGTTTATTGTTTTGAAAATAGGAGAGCAATTTGGCCTTTATATGCATAGCCTTTATTTGGTAACAACATAGTGAAATTGCCAAATTTTCTGGCTTGCCTTATACCCAAATCAATCAACGTGTTGGAATTGATAAATTGAAAAACTTTCCTAAATGACATTATTTTCGACCCATCTTAAATTGAAATATAATGGAATCAACCTTAATATAATGAATCAGCCCATTAAGACCATCTTTGAACCTTTTAGCCCTCGCCCTTATTATTAGGCAACCAGGAACATGAATTGGATGCTTTCACGATGTTCCGTTATTCACATCATTAAATGTTGCGAACCTCATAATGAAAAATGATACCTGAACATCCATTAGGGTATTTTTCTAGCGATTGTCTTAATTTATAATCATAATCTTTTGAAAACAATGACCTTAACCCATTATCTATTAAAAGATAAGAAACAAAGGTATAAGAACTTTGGGAGGACGGCACACTGAAGATAGATGAGAAAGAATGGGAGTGATAAGATAAGGATGATCGTCACAAAAAGAATCTTCATAAGTTAAGAAAATAGTGCTCGGAAATACCTAAGAGGAAAACTCTCACAAACATTATTTCAATTTTGATTTAATTTCTATTAGGAGTTTTATAAAGTCGTATTAATAAATAACTTAAATGAAAAATAAATCAAATCCAAGATAACTAATCCGTATAATCATGAAAGTAAAATATAACAACGATTTATTGTCTTCAAAATAGGTGAGCAATTTGGCCTTTATATGCATAGCTTTTATTTGGTAACAACATAGTGAAATTACCAAATTTTCTGGCTTGCCTTATACCCAAATCAATCAACGTGTTGAAATTGATAAATCGAAAAACTTTCCTAAATGACATTATTTTCGACCCATCTTAAATTGAAATATAATGGAATCAAGTTTAATATAATGAATCAGCCCATTAAGAGCATCTTTGAATCTTTTAGCCCTCGCCCTTATTATTAGGCAACCAGGAACATGAATTGGATCCTTTCACGATGTTCCGTTATTCACATCATTAAATGTTGCGAACGTCATAATGAAAAATGATACCCGAACATCCATTAGGGTATTTTTCCTGTGATTGGCTTAATTTATAATCATAATCTTTTAAAAATAATGACCTTAACCCATTATCTATTAAAAGATAAGAAATAAAGGTATAAGAACTTTGGGAGGACGGCACACTGAAGATAGATGAGAAAGAATGGGAGTGATAAGTTAAGGATGATCGTCACAAAAAGAATCTTTGTAAGTTAAGAAAATAGTGCACTGAAATACCTAAGAGGAAAACTCTCACAAACATTATTTCAATCTTGATTTAATTTCTATTAGGAGTTTTATAAAGTCGTATTAATAAATAACTTAAAAGAAAAATAAATCAAATCCAAGATAACTAATCCATATAATCAGGAAAGTAAAACATAACAACGATTTATTGTCTTGAAAATAGGAGAGCAATTTGGCCTTTATATGCATAGCCTTTATTTGGTAACAACATAGTGAAATTGCCAAATTTTCTGGCTTGCCTTATACCCAAATCAATCAACGTGTTGGAATTGGTAAATTGAAAAACTTTCCTAAATGACATTATTTTCGACCCATCTTAAATTGAAATATAATGGAATCAAACTTAATCTAATGAATCAACCATTAAGAGCATCTTCGAACCTTTTAGCCCTCCCCCTTATTATTAGGCAACCAGGAACATGAATTGGATCCTTTCACGATTTTCCGTTATTCACATCATTAAAGTTGCGAACCTTATAATGAAAAATGATACCCGAACATCCATTAGGGTATTTTTTTTCTGCGATCGTCTTAATTTATAATCATAATCTTTTAAAAACAATAACCTTAACACATTATCTATTAAAAGATAAGAAATAACGGTATAAGAACTTTGGGAGGACGGCACACTGAAGATAGATGAGAAAGAATGGGAGTGATAAGTTAAGGATGATCGTCACAAAAAGAATCTTCATAACTTAAGAAAATAGTGCTCTAAAATACCTAAGAGGAAAACTCTCACAAACATTATTTCAATCTTGATTTAATTTCTATCAGGAGTTTTATAAAATCGTATTAATAAATAATTTGAAAGAAAAATAAATCAAATCCAAGATAACTAATCCGTATAATCAGGAAAGTAAAACATAACAACGATTTATTGTCTTGAAAATAGGAGAGCAATTTGGCCTTTATATGCATAGCCTTTATTTGGTAACAACATAGTGAAATTGCCAAATTTTCTGGCTTGCCTTATATCCAAATCAATCAACGTGTTGAAATTGATAAATCGAAAAACTTTCCTAAATGACATTATTTTCGACGCATCTTAAATTGAAATATAATGGAATCAAGCGTAATCTAATGAATCAGCCCATTAAAAGCATCTTCGAACCTTTTAGCCCTCGCCCTTATTATTAGGCAACCAGGAACATGAATTGGATCCTTTCACGATGTTTCGTTATTCACATCATTAAATGTTGGAACCTCGTAATGAAAAATGATACCCGAACATCCATTAGGGTATTTTTTGTTCTGCGATCGTCTTAATTTATAAACATAATCTTTTAAAAACAATGATCTTAACACATTATCAATTAAAAGATAAGAAATAAGGGTATAAGAACTTTGGGAGGACGGCACACTGAAGATAGGTGAGAAAGAATGGGAGTGATAAGTTGAGGATGATCGTCACAAAAAGAATCTTCATAAGTTAAGAAAATAGTGCTCTGAAATACTTAAGAGGAAAAACTCTCACAAACATTATTTCAATCTTGATTTAATTTCTATTAGGAGTTTTATAAAGTCGTATTAATAAATAACTTAAAAGAAAAATAAATCAAATCCAAGATAACTAATCCGTATAATCAGGAAGTAAAACATAACAACGATTTATTGTCTTGAAAATAGGAGAGCAATTTTGCCTTTATATGCATAGCCTTTATTTGGTAACAACATAGTGAAATTGCCAAATTTTTTGGCTTGCCTTATACCCAAATCAATCAACGTGTTGGAATTGATAAATCGAAAAACTTTCCTAAATGACATTATTTTCGACCCATCTTAAATTGAAATATAATGGAATCAAGTTTAATATATTGAATTAGCCCATTAAGAGCATCTTTGAATCTTTTAGCCCTCGCCCTTATTATTAGGCAACCAGGAACATGAATTGGATGCTTTCATGATGTTCCGTTATTCACATCATTAATTGCGAACCTCATAATGAAAAATGATCCCCGAACATCCATTAGGGTATTTTTTTCTACGATCCTCTTAATTTATAATCATATCTTTAAAAACAATGACCTTAACACATTATCTATTAAAAGATAAGAAATAAAGGTATAAGAACTTTGGAGGACGGCACACTAAAGATAGATGAGAAAGAATGGGAGTGATAAGTTGAGAATGATCGTCACAATAGAATCTTGATAAGTTAAAAAAACAGTTCTCTGAAATACCTGAGAGGAAAACTCTCACAAACATTATTTCAATCTTGATTTAATTTCTATTAGGAGTTTTATAATATCGTATTAATAAATAACTTAAATGAAAAACAAATCAAATCCAAGATAACTAATCCGTATAATCAGGAAAGTAAAATATAACAACAATTTATTGTCTTGAAAATAGGAGAGCAATTTGGCCTTTATATGCATAGCCTTTATTTGGTAACAACATAGTGAAATTGCCAAATTTTCTAGCTTGCCTTATACCCAAATCAATCAACGTGTTGAATTGATCAATTGAAAAACTTTCTTAATCATAATATTTTCGATCCATCTTAAATTGAAATATCATGGAATCGAGCTGAATCTAATGAATCAACCGATTAAGAGCATCTTTGAACTTTTAGCCTTTGCATTATTATTAGGCCAATAGGAACATGAATTCAATCCTTTCATGATGTTTCGTTATTCGCATCTTTAAATGTCTCGAACCTCATAATGAAAAATGATACCCGAACATATAGTAGGGCATTTTTACTGCGATCGTCTTAATTCACAATCACAATCACAATCTTTTATGAACATTACCTTAACCCATTATCTAATAAAAGATAAGAAATAAAGGTATAAGAACTTCGGGAGGATGGCACACTAAAGATAGATGAGAAAGAATAGGAGTGATAAGTTAAGGATGATCGTCACAAAAAGAATTTTCATAAATTAAGAAAATAGTTCTCTGAAATACCTGAAAGAAAAACTCTCACAAACATTATTTCAATCTTGATTTAATTTGTATTAGGAGTTTTATAATATCGTATTAATAAATAACTTAAAAGAAAAATAAATCAAATCCAAGATAACTAATCCGTATAATCAGGAAAGTAAAATATAACAACAATTTATTGTCTTGAAAATAGGAGAGCAATATGGCATTTATATGCATAGCCTTTATTTGGTAACAACATAGTGAAATTGTCAAATTTTCTGGCTTGCCTTATACCCAAATCAATCAACGTGTTGAAATTGATAAATCGAAAAACTTTCCTAAATGACATTATTTTCGACCCATCTTAAATTGAAATATAATGGAATCAAGCTTAATATAATGAATCATCCCATTAAGAGCATCTTTGAATCTTTTAGCCCTCGCCCTTATTATTAGGCAACCAGGAACATGAACTGGATCCTTTCACGATGTTCCGTTATTCACATCATTAAATGTTGCGAACCTCATAATGAAAAATGATAACCGAACATCCATTAGGGTATTTCCTGCGTTTGTCTTAATTTATAATCATAATTTTTTAAAAACGACGACCTTAACCCATTATCTATTAAAAGATAAGAAACAAGGGTATTAGAACTTTGGGAGAACGGCACACTGAATATAGATGGGAAAGAATAGGTGTGATAAGTTAAGGATGATCGTCACAAAAAGAATCTTCATAAGTTAAGAAAATAGTTCTCTGAAATACCTGAGTGGAAACTCTCACAAACATTATTTCAATCTTGATTTAATTTCTATTAGGAGTTTTATAATACGTATTAATAAATAACTTAAAAGAAAAACAAATCAAATCCAAGGCAACTAATTCGTATAATAAGGAAAGTAAAATATAACAATGATTTATTGTCTTGAAGATAGGAGAACAATTTGGCCTTTATATGCATAGCCTTTATTTGGTAACAACATAGTGAAATTGCCAAATTTTCTGGCTTGCCTTTTACCCAAATCAATCAACGTGTTGAATTGATAAATTGAAAAACTTTCTTAATCATAATATTCTCGATCCATCTTAAATTGAAATATCATGGAATCGAGCTGAATCTAATGAATCAGCCGATTAAGAGCATCTTTGAACCTTTTAGCCTTTGCATTATTATTAGGCCAATAGGAACATGAATTCGATCCTTTCATGATGTTTCGTTATTCGCATCTTTAAATGTCTCGAACCTCATAATGAAAAATGATACTCGAACATCCAGTAGGGCATTTTTACTGCGATCGTCTTAATTCACAATCACAATCACAATCACAATCTTTTATGAACATTACCTTAACCCATTATCTAATAAAAGATAAGAAATAAAGGTATAAGAACTTCGGGAGGAGGGCACACTGAAGATAGATGGGAAAGAATGGGAGTGATAAGTTGAGGATGATCGTCACAAAAAGAATCTTCATAAGTTAAGAAAATAGTTCTCTGAAATACCTGAGAGGAAAACTCTCACAAACATTATTTCAATCTTGATTTAATTTCTATTAGGAGTTTTATAATATCGTATTAATAATAACTTAAAAGAAAAACAAATCAAATCAAGGCAACTAATTCGTATAATAAGGAAAGTAAAATATAACATGATTTATTGTCTTGAAGATAGGAGAACAATTTGGCTTTTATATGCATAGCCTTTATTTGGTAACAACACAGTGAAATTGCCAAATTTTCTGGCTTGCCTTTTACCCAAATCAATCAACGTGTTGAATTGATCAATTGAAAAACTTTCCTTAATCATAATATTTTCGATCCATCTTAAATTGAAATATCATGGAATCGAGCTAAATCCAATGAATCAGCCGATTAAGAGCATCTTTGAACTTTTAGCCTTTGCATTATTATTAGGCCAATAGGAACATGAATTCGATCCTTTCATGATGTTTCGTTATTCGCATCTTTAAATGTCTCGAACCTCATAATGAAAAATGATACCCGAACATCCAGTAGGGCATTTTTACTGCGATCGTCTTAATTCATAATCACAATCACAATCTTTTATGAACATTACCTTAAACCATTATCTAATAAAAGATAAGAAATAAAGGTATAAGAACTTCGGAAGGAGTGCACACTGAAGATAGATGAGAAAGAATGGGAGTGATAAGTTGAGGATGATCGTCACAAAAAGAATCTTCATAAGTTAAGAAAATAGTTCTTTGAAATACCTGAGAGGAAAACTCTCACAAACATTATTTCAATCTTGATTTAATTTGTATTAGGAGTTTTATAATATCGTATTAATAAATAACTTAAAAGAAAAACAAATCAAATCCAAGACAACTAATTCGTATAATCAGGAAAGTAAAATATAACAACGATTTATTGTCTTAAAAATAGGAGAGCAATTTGGCCTTTATATGCATAGCCTTTATTTGGTAACAACATAGTGAAATTGTCAAATTTTCTGGCTTGCCTAATACCCAAATCAATCAACGTGTTGAAATTGATAAATCGAGAAACTTTCCTAAATGACATTATTTTCGACCCATCTTAAATTGAAATATAATGGAATCAAGCTTAATATAATGAATCAGCCCATTAAGAGCATCTTTGAATCTTTTAGCCCTCGCCTTATTATTAGGCAACCAGGAATATGAATTGGATCCTTTCACGATGTTCCGTTATTCACATCATTAAATGTTGCGAACCTCATAATGAAAAATGATACCCGAACATCCATTAGGGTATTTTTCCTGCGTTTGTCTTAATTTATAATCATAATTTTTTAAAAACGATGACCTTAACCCATTATCTATTAAAAGATAAGAAACAAGGGTATTAGAACTTTGGGAGGATAGCACACTGATTATAGATGGGAAAGAATAGGAGTGATAAGTTAAGGATGATCGTCACAAAAAGAATCTTCATAAGTTAAGAAAATAGTTCTCTGAAATACCTGAGAGGAAAACTCTCACAAACATTATTTCAATCTTGATTTAATTTCTATTAGGAGTTTTATAATATCGTATTAATAAAAAACTTAAAAGAAAAACAAATCAATCCAAGGCAACTAATTCGTATAATAAGAAAAGTAAAATATAACAACGATTTATTGTTTTGAAAATAGGAGAGCAATTTGGCCTTTATATGCATAGCCTTTATTTGGTAACAACATAGTGAAATTGCCAAATTTTCTGGCTTCCCTTATACCCAAATCAATCAACGTGTTGAAATTGATAAATCAAAAAACTTTCCAAAATAACATTATTTTCGACCTGCTACAACTTTAAGATTGCAAACCCAAGTGCAGGTTGTAGTAAGTAATAAATTTCTCGTGAGTCCGAGGTCGATCCACAGGGAAGTTGTTTGAAGAATTCAAGTTTATATTTATAAAAAGATGGAGTTTATGTGAATCAAAAATATATGAACAATTAATGTATGATGTAGCTAAAGAAAAAATCGAAGTAATAAAAGTACTGAGGATTAGGGATCCACTCTTGAGTTTTGGATAGATAAATGGTTATTTATTCTTTTTACCTCTATTAATTGCCACAATTGAAATCCATACATAATGAAGGTTCCAATGGGAAGATATTATCAAGTAACTCATGCAATAAGGTAATCATGATATTGTCTTACTATTGCAAATTATCTCTTAACGCCAACACTTATTTATGGGATCAAGCATTTATATACTCCTTCGTCAACAACAAATCAAGATTTCACATTAGCAGTGGGTGGGGTAAAATTGTACAATAAGCTAAATGAACCCAAGTATTTGTTGTGCCATTGGAGATACATAAATCAAGAATCACCACAAAAATAAGTAGGGTTTAGATCAAAAATAATAATAATAATACAACATACTTAAACAATTTCTACCCTTATAACCATTTCTCTTCCTCCATCAAGAGATTCACCCTTTTTCCTCAGCAAAATGAAATTTAGAAAGACATAATAAAAGTAACAAAGACTAAAAATATAAGAGAAACTAGATAATGCATTTCTATTACTACTAGAAAACTTACAATACAAACTAGATAACTTAGCCTAAGGAAACCCTCTACCCCCTCCTTTTACAAGCTGAATACATGGCCTATTTATAGTACTTGGAGTAAGCTAGAGGCCAAACAAATAATGGAGGGGTTAATCAAGTGGTATGCTAGTTGCCAAAAGTTGGTAAGTTGTTACACAAATTTCTCAACTACTAAATTGAATTATATTTTTCAATCAGATACAGATAGAGTTTGAAGATACGTAAAGAATAAAAATTGTAGATCTTTCAATGTTGATATATTTTCATATATCTTTTGTCAAATTGGCGATCAGATGAAGGAGATATGGTCAAATTACCGAGTCATGTCCAAGAGCCGCCCTGTATCATTAGCAGCAACTTGCAGCCTATGGTTTTACCATTTCGACACATTTTCACACCATCTTGTCTTCAGCAAACTTGTTTATTTACCTCTTGGGTATAACATATCCAAATTTCAGATTAAAATAAATTTGGGCTCAAGATATATAACCAAATTGGTAAAATAAGTCAATACTGGGCTGAACTCTGATCTGAATTTTGGTGATCCATTTTGTGTAATTACTTGGACGAATTTTCTGCTATCATCAAGACTGAATTGGGCTGAGTTTCCAACATAAAAGTTGTACCTCTATCTCTTGGCTTTCAAATGAAACAAGCTTCAGGTCCATAGAGCTTTTGATCATGAAGTTATGCTCAAATTACAAAAACTGCACAAGTCTGAAAATATGCTTTCATTTATTCCCTAACACAAAACATTAATAAAACAAGAATATTAACCAGAATAAAGCAAGAAAAGTATAAAGGATTTGATATAAAAATATGTCAAAATATGCACTTATCAAATTCCCCCACACTTAACCCTTGCTTGTCCTCGAACAAGTTTAAAACAAACATAAACTAATCCACTTTCGTAGGAAAACACGATTGCATTTAGCATATGCAACAAGCCTTTAAACCCCTAGGTGCCCATAGAGGACGAGTTATAGTCTCGTGAAGGTTTCCAGCAGTGATACCTACAAACACCTATAATAACTATCTTCCAACTTTTATTCTCATGAAGCAACAAAGTAATATGGAAATAAAATCAAACAAGTGTTGACTTTAACTCTTAGTCATTCAAAAATCAATACATTTCCACAATAATCATACTCAGTGTGTGTGTGTGGACAGTTAATGTCAATAGTGATGAAACTATGCATGTTTCAAATAAGTGAATTCTCATAAAACCTTACAAAACCATCACCCAATCTCTAACAGAAAAGTTAAACATCATAGGCTCTTCCTTTGGTGCAAATCTCCATTACACTGAAGGCACCACACGAAATCAAAAGGTCTTTAACAAAGGTTGTAATGGGGCCAAAGGGTGGTGATGTAGCTAAGAAATAAAAGGATAGGATGCAACAAAGGTTCTAAAAACTTCATGGAATCAGAGATATAAAATTTATCGATGAAGAATTCTCTAACTCCACAAATTTCACACTGGAGTATATTGTTATTGAATTGGACCCCTCTTATTCATCTTGCAACATCTCATTTTTAGTTGCAACTTGTAGCACTTTGCAACTTTTTTTTTATATTGTTTTTTTCTTTTTTCTTTTTTCTTTTTTCTTTTTTTTATAGAGAAACTCCCCCACACTTATCTTCTATCCCAACCTAAATTTCTTTTGTAAGTCCAAGCTTTCAATTGAATGTCTCTTAAACTCCAATCATTTTTAGAACAAGGGTTGGATAATAGTGTATTTAGGCTAGGTAAAAAGATATGGTTACAAAAAAAAAATATATTTATTTATTGTAAGGCTCAAAGTGGTTTACTAGGGGGATGTTTTCTTTAAATATCATATAGGGAACAAGCTGATTTGGCAATGGTGCTAGAAAGCCTAATGCCTTAATCATTTTTCTAGTGGTGCACTATCAGTCGTTCGCCTCGACAGACCAAAAGTAAAAGTTCTAATACTCAACCCCTACATGTTGAAGATTCAAGTGATGATTAGAGTAAGGGTATAATAACTATATATTTTGACATGATTGTCTTCACACTAAATAACATAACTATTTGTGCAAAATAAAATTTAAGTATAATTATCGCAAAAATATATTAACCAAATAACAACATCAAAGTCCAAAACAACACCCATCATCAATTAAACCATATTATTCATGCTTAATTTTAATCATTGAAGTTGGAAGAACCTATACGACTCAAAAAAAATATTGGTAATTCACAAACACTTGTTAAAAACTTTACAAACCTGCCATATTATGCAAAAAATAGGGATGCGTCTCAAGAGTGTTACAATTACCCTTTACTCAGCCACCTTTTTTTCATGCTTTCAACGGACCCAGCAAAAAAAACACGCTTGATTTATATTTTTTTTTTTTTTTTATATACTAAAAAAAAAACACACATTGAATATACAAGTCATGATATCAATTATCCCTCCTCCCAACCTAATCGAGACATTGTCCCCAATGTCAAAAATAGATATGAAAGTAAAGTTTGAAAGATATCACCTGAAATGCGGCTAAAAAGCTGAAACAACAAAAAACACACATATTATTAGATAAAATCATTAACAATAAGTATCACAGACTGAGAGTCAAATTCAATTTGCGTTTTCGACCATTGTTCCTATTGGACCAATCCACATTGGCCAAAACTGGATCAGGTTTTGGTACATATGCTAGAAGTTGATCAATCAGCTGGTCAGGTGTGGAGCAGAAATGATGATTCTTCTCGCAGAAGTTGAAATAAACCCTTTTTTCGCAGCATGATCTACAAAAGATAGCAAACCATCATAAAAACTATTAACATTAAGAATACCTATAGGTTTTTGGTGAATGTTGAGTTGTGCCCAAGAGACAATTTGGAATAATTCTTCCAGTGTACCAAAACCGCCAGGTAGAATGATGAATGCATCCGCATTGTTTAACATATTAGGCATTCTGTCCTGAATGTGTGACACTTTTAGCTCATCTCCAATGGTCATACCTGTGATATTCTGTACTGTTAAACATTTTGGGATAACTCCCAAAACTTTGACACCTCCTACATAAGCAGAAATGGCAACACTCCCCATTAACCCCAAACTGCCTTCCCCATACACTAAATGAATTTTTCTTTCTGCTAAAGTTCTATCAAGATTATTGGCTGCCCCTATAAACTCACCATTTTTTCCTAGATTGGATCCATAAAAAACACAAATGGAATTAAATTTGCGAGTTGAAGAAACTTCCATTTTTTTTTATTTTTTTTTTTTTTGAAAATAAGTTGTGCAAAAATAGAGTGAGTACGGTGATATTTATTGAGGTGTGAACAGGGAATACATTTATTGCATGTCTTTTTCTTTGTCAAAAAGGTTGAAAATAAGAACACATACGAAATTTAAAAATTACCTACTACCACGTGTATGTACATGTAGTTGTGATTGTGGCTCACATCTTCCTCTGGTTTTACGTCCAGTAACGGCTTAAACGCCCTCTATGGGTCGAGGATATGCTTCCCATCCAGTTTTCTTATAAACTGGCAAACAGGGTCTTTTAATGTCAGATTCCCAAGACTATAAAGCTCATATTCATTTCGAAAACGATCCCATAAATCAAGAATTGCACGTTGTACCAATCCACATAAATGCGTCTCAAGAGTCAATATAATGTGATCTAAAGACTTCTTACTCAGTTCATCCATAATGAATTTAAGTTTATCTTCTTGATTTTTAGAGACCATTCCTAAAGAACGACACTTTGTGTTGCAAGTCCATCTAGCACAAATATGACAAACTTTCATTTTTTTCGCCCTTCGTTTTTTTGAATATGTGCTTTTACCAAAACCAGACATATATCTAGTAAGCAAATCTGGAAACTCATGTGAAAACTCACCTGCCCTTACCTTTGCTTCAATTAACCATCGTATGTCCTCTGGAATGCCCTTGTGCATAAGCATCCTCAATCTTTCAATCCTGATTTTATAAATTTTCAAAATTGCATTTTTAGGAAGAAAAAGAAATCACTTCTTGAGAGTTAGAAATGTGTCACCCATTTTGAAAATAACAAGAAAAGAGAATGAGAAAAACAAAGAAAATTTGTACAAAGATTTCAGTTGTTTGGAAAACTGACAAGTCCGACTTTTATAGCCACGGAGTACCGTTATCCGCCATTTAATCGGGAAAAGAAAAAATAAAAATAAAAGAAGAAGAAGAGAAGAAAAAATAATGTCAGATAAAAAAATATATACAACACTAATCATAACAAGGGTTAGAAAGAAAAAGAATTTCCTCTTGTGAAAATTGATTTTCTAGAAATGGTTTAACTCTTTGTCCATTTACTTTGAATATGTTACCATTTCTAGGATTCTCAATGTCAATCGCCCCATAAGGATATACTTTTTTTACAACAAAAGGACCACTCCACCTTGATCTCAATTTTCCAGGAAACAAATGCAATCGAGAATTATAAAGCAAAACCTTTTGACCAACCTCAAATATTTTTCTTGAAATTTTATTATCATAAAAATCTTTGATTCTTGCTTTATAAATTTTAGAATTCTCATATGCATCATTTCTCAGTTCTTCAAGTTCATTGATTTGCAATTTGTGCAATTTTGAAGCTTCATCAAGGTTGAAGTTAAACATTTTGATTGCCCAATAAGCTTTATGTTCAAGTTCAACAGGTAAATGACAAGGTTTTCCATAAACTATCCTATAAGGAGACATGCCTAATGATGTTTTGAAAGCAGTTCTATATACCCAAAGTGTATCGGTAAGTCTAAGAGACCAATTTTTACGGTTTGGGTT
>JAGSPU010000652.1:0-17296 GCA_019321725.1 Paulownia fortunei
TGTGGGATTAAAGGCTTTTCTTTATTTTGTGAAATTTGAATTAAAAGTATATACAAAATCTTACTAGCACAATAAGTCAAATTATTCATCTAAAAAAATACAATGTAAACTAAATACAAAAATAAATATATGTATTGAATATTTTGTTTTAATTCTTAGAGGCAAATTAGTAGTTTTACGAGACTCAATTATTGAAATTTATCTACATTTTATGAAATATAATTTAAAAGTATATACTAAATTATACGAGCAAATAACTCAAAAATATAAAATATCAAATAAATTCAAAATCCGAAAAATGAGATAAAGTAATCAAATAAATAATATGTATCCAATATTTTAAAAATAAATATATTTTAATTCATTAGATAGTATTAAACGATTTAATTTAGAATAACTAAATTGTATATTCATTTTAAATGTGGGATTAAAGGCTTTTCTTTATTTTGTGAAATTTGATTTAAAAGTATATACAAAATCTTACTAGCACAATAAGTCAAAATTATACATCTAAAAAAAATACAATGTAAACTAAATACCAAAATAAATAATGTGTATTGAATATTTGTTTTAATTCTTAGAGGCAAATTGGTAGTTTTAAGAGACTCAATTATTGAAAATTTTCTATATTTTATGTAATATAATTTAAAAGTATATATACAAATTATACGAGCACAATAACTCAAAAAATATCAAATATCAAATAAATTCAAATTCAAAAAATGCGATAAAGTAATCAAATAAATAATATGTATCCAATATTTTAAAAATAAATATATTTTAATTCCTTAGATAGTATTAAACGATTTAATTTAGAATAACTAAATTATATATTATATTTTTAAATGTGGGATTAAAGACTTTTCTTTATTTTGTGAAATTTGATTTAAAAGTATATACAAAATCTTACTAGCACAATAAGTAAAAATTATACATCTAAAAAAATACAATGTAAACTAAATATCAAAATAAATAATGTGTATTGAATATTTTTTTAATTCTTAGAGGCAAATTAGTAGTTTTAAAGACTCAATTATTAAAAATTTATCTACATTTTATGAAATATAATTTAAAAAGTATATACTAAATTATACGAGCACAATAACTCAAAAATATAAAATATCAAATAAATTCAAAATTCAAAAATGCGATAAAGTAATCAAATAAATAATATGTATCCAATATTTTAAAAATAAATATATTTTAATTCGTTAGATAGTATTAAACGATTTAATTTAGAATAACTAAATTGTATATTGTAATTTTAAATGTGGAATTAAAGGCTTCTCTTTATTTTGTGAAATTTGATTTAAAAGTATATACAAAATCTTACTAGCACAATAAGTCAAAATTATACATCTAAAAAAGATACAATGTAAACTAAATACAAAAATAAATAATATGTATTGAATATTTTGTTTTAATTCTTAGAGGCAAATTGTAGTTTTACGAGACTCAATTATTGAAAATTTAACTATATTTTATGAAATATAATTTAAAAGTTTATACTAAATTATACGAGCCAATAACACAAAATATAAAATATCGAATAAATTCAAAATCCAAAAAATGCGATAAAGTAATAAAATAAATAATATGTATCCAATATTTTAAAAATAAATATATTTTAATTCGTTAGATAGTATTAAATGAGTTAATTTAGAATAACTAAATTGTATATTGTAATTTTAAATGTGGGATTAAAGGCTTTTCTTTATTTTGTGAAATTTGATTTAAAAGTATATACAAAATCTTACTAGCACAATAAGTCAAAATTATACATCTAAAAAAATACAATGTAAACTAAATACAAAAATAAATAATATGTATTGAATATTTTTTTTAATTCTTAAGGCAAATTAGTAGTTTTAAGAGACTCAATTATTGAAAATTTATCTACATTTTATGAAATATAATTTAAAAGTATATATACTAAATTATACGAGCACAATAACTCAAAAATATAAAATATCAAATAAATTCAAAATCCGATAAAGTAATATAATAAATAATATGTATCCAATTTTAAAAATAAATATATTTTAATTAGTTAGATAGTATTAAACGATTTAATTTAACAACTAAATTGTATATTGTAATTTTAAATGTGGGATTAAAGCATTTCTTTATTTTGTGAAATTTGATTTAAAAGTATATACAAAATCTTACTAGCACAATAAGTCAAAATTATACATCTAAAAAAATACAATGTAAACTAAATACCAAACAAATAATGTGTATTGAATATTTTGTTTTAATTCTTAGAGGCAAATTGGTAGTTTTAAGAGACTCAATTATTGAAAATTTATCTATATTTTATGAAATATAATTTAAAAGTATATACTAAATTATACGAGCACAATAACTCAAAAATATAAATATCAAATAAATTCAAAATCCAAAATGCGATAAAGTAATCAAATAAATAATATGTATCCAATATTTTAAAATAAATATATTTTAATTCGTTAGATAGTATTAAACGATTTAATTTAGAATAACTAAATTGTATATTGTAATTTTAAATGTGGGATTAAAGCTTTTCTTTATTTTGTGAAATTTGATTTAAAAGTATATACAAAATCTTACTAGCACAATAAGTCAAAATTATACATCTAAAAAAATACAATGTAAACTAAATACCAAAATAAATAATGTGTATTGAATATTTTGTTTTAATTCTTAGAGGCAAATTAGTAGTTTTAAGAGACTCAATTTTGAAAATTTATCTACATTTTATGAAATATATAATTTAAAAGTATATATACTAAATTATACGAGCACAATAACTCAAAAATATAAAATCAAATAAATTCAAAATCCAAAAAATGCGATAAAGTAATCAAATAAATAATATGTATCCAATATTTTAAAAATAAATATATTTTAATTCCGTTAGATAGTATTAAATGATTTAATTTAGAATAACTAAATTGTATATTGTAATTTTAAATGTGGAATTAAAGGCTTTTCTTTATTTTGTGAAATTTGATTTAAAAGTATATACAAAATCTTACTAGCACAATAAGTCAAAATTATACATCTAAAAAAATACAATGTAAACTAAATAAAAATAAATATTTTTATTAATATTTGTTTTAAATTCTTTTGTCAAATGTATTTTGTAGACTTATTTTGTTAAATATTATTTATATTTTTAGTTATTTAAATGTACTGTTATATGAAGGCAAAAAGAATAAACAGTATTTAATTTTAAAGCTATACACCATTATAAATCCATAAAGTATGTGAAATATGGTAGATAATCGGATACTTTTAAATCAATTATAATGTGATAATTCTTTTTAGAGATTAAACAATTAACCATTGGTTTAAAGAGATTATTCTATTCCATTGAAAATAGAGAACTCTAACTGATTTAATTATATTGGATCATAAATGACATGATATGATTTATATGGATTGGTTATCAAAGTATCTGTTACAATAAATGTCGTGAAAACAGTGGCTTTTCAACCTCTGGAGAGAAACCGTTCAACTTTATTGGAATTGTAAAGCTCTAAATTTTCAATTGCATCAGCATTAAAAGCACAAAATATTGGATAGTGTGTGAGGGATATTTATTGAGTTTTATGAGCATTGCAGAACAACAATTCCGATTCTTAAATGAAGTGCCAATTGTTTGGAGTATCTAGAATATTTTCGGATGATTTTAAATTACGCTAGAAGCATGAGATAGAGTTTGTTATTGAACTAAATCTAAGAATGCCTCCAATATCTACAGCTCCATAAATGACACTTTGTGAGTTTGAAGAATTGAAGATACAAATACAAGAATTATTAGATAAAGTTTTATCAAAACCCAACTTTTCACATGAGGTGCACCATTTTATTTATGTAAGAAAGATGGTATAATGAGACTGTTAATAGACTATCTAGAGTTTAATAAAGTTACATCAAGAATTAACTATTATCTACCAAAATAGAAGATTTTTAATTGACAAGTTCTAAGGTGCATCTATATTTTTTAAATATTATCTGCGATTTGGGTACCATCATACTTAAATTAAAAGAGGTATACTGTAAGACAAAATTTAGCACAAGATATGAAATTATAAATTTTTGGTGATGTTGTTTGGGTTGACTTCTTTAGTGTATATTTTTAGAATTTTTATTTTTTTATTTATTTAATATGAGTAATTTTATTATTTAAATGTAGTACATAAAGTAGTTTAAATTTAAAATTTTGTCAACATGAATGTTTAGTTAATTTAGAATTATATTAATATCAGTATTTTAATTTATTTAAATGGTTGTAATGCGAAAAAGTATTTATTATTTATTTACTATGTATTTCCTTCAGTAATCAAAATAAAATTTTAATTTTTAACAAATGTATATAATTGTAATATTTTTTATTTTGTGTTTTAATTTTTGTAAATTTTAAAGTTACAAAGTGTATTTTCTTGCATTTATTATTTTATTTTGAAAAAAAGTATTTGTAACATTAAAATATAACTAAAAATAGTATAATTCTATATGAAGTTATTTATTTTATTTAGTATGAGTAATTTATTGATTTGAAATTATAACATAAAAAAATGACTAGTGTGTGTATTTTATATTTTGTTTTAATTCTTAGAGGCAAATTAGTAGTTTTAAAAGATTCAATTATTGAAAATTTATGTATATTTTATTAAATATAATTTAAAAGTATATACTAAATTATACGAGCACAATAACACAAAAAATATAAATATAAAATATTTAAAATCTGAAAAATGCGATAAAATAAAAAAAAATAATATGTATCCATATTTAAAATAAATATATTTTAATTCCTTAGATAGTATTAAATGATTTAATTTAGAATAACAAATTGTATATATGTAATTTTAAATGTGGGATTAAAGCTTTTCTTTATTTTGTGAAATTTGATTTAAAAGTATATACAAAATCTTACTAGCACAATAAGTCAAAATTATACATCTAAAAAAAATACAATGTAAACTAAAAAATAAAATAAATAATATGTATTGAATATTTTGTTTTAATTCTTAGAGGCAAATTAGTAGTTTTAAAGAGATTCAATTATTGAAAATTTATCTATATTTTATTAAATATAATTTAAAAGTATATACTAAATTATACGAGCACAATAACTCAAAAATATAAATATCAAATAAATTCAAAATCCAAAAAATGCGATAAAGTAATAAAATAAATAATATGTATCCAATATTTTAAAAATAAATATATTTTAAATCCTTAGATAGTATTAAACGATTTAATTTAGAATAACTAAATTGTATATTGTAATTTTAAATGTGGGATTAAACGCTTTTTTTTATTTTGTGAATGTTGAATTAAAAGTATATACAAAATCTTACTAGCACAATAAGTCAAAATTATACATCTAAAAAAAATACAATGTAAACTAAATACAAAATAAATAATGTGTTTAAATATTTTGTTTTAATTCTTAGAGGCAAATTAGTATGTTTAAAGATTCAATTATTGCAAATTTATGTATATTTTATTAAATATAATTTAAAAGTATATACAAAATTATACGAGCACAATAACACAAAAATATAAAATATCTAAAAAATTTAAAATCTAAAATGCGATAAATTAATAAAAATAATAATATTATCCCATATTTTAAAAATAAATATATTTTAATTCCTTAGATAGTATTAAATGATTTAATTTAGAATAACAAATTGTATAATGTAATTTTAAAAGTGGATTAAAGGTTTTTCTTTATTTCGTGAATTTGATTTAAAAGTATATACAAAATATACGATCACAATAACTCAAAAATATAAAATATAGAATAAATTCAAAATCCAAAAAAAATGCGATAAAGTAATATAATAAATAATATGTATCCAATATTTTAAAAATAAATTATTTAATTATAGATAGCATTAAACGGATTTAATTTAGAATAACTAAATTGTATACTGTAATTTTAAATGTGGTATTAAATGCTTTTCTTTAATTTGTGAAGTTTGATTTAAAAGTATATACAAAATCTTACTAGCACAATAAGTCAAAATATACATCTAAAAAAAATACAATGTAAACTAAATACCAAAATAAATAAGTGTTTTGAATATTTTGTTTTAATTCTTAGAGACAAATAGTAGTTTTAAAAGATTCAATTACTGAAAATTTATGTATATTTTATTAAAATAAATTAAAAGTATATACTAAATTATACGAGCACAATAACACAAAAATATAAAATATCTAAAAAATTTAAAATCTGAAAAATGCGATAAATAAATAAAAAAAATAATATGTATCCCATTTTTAAAAAATAAATATATTTTAATTCCTTAGATAGTATTAAACGGTTAATTTAGAATAACTAAATTGTATATTGTAATTTTAAATGTGGATTAAATGCTTTCCTTTATTTTGTGAATTTGATTTAAAAGTATATACAAAATCTTACTAGCACAATAAGTCAAAATATACATCTAAAAAAATACAATGTAAACTAAATACAAAATAAATAATGTGTATTGAATATTTTGTTTTAATTCTTAGAAGCAAATTGTAGTTTAAGAGACTCAATTATTGAAAATTTATCAATATTTTATTAAATTAAATTTAAAGTATACTCTAAATATATACGAAAAAATAACCAAAAAATAACTCAAAAATATTAAATATCAAATAAATTCAACATCCGAAAAATTAAAATAATAAAATAATAATATGTATCCAATTTTTAAAAATAAATATATTTAAATTCCTTAGATAGTATTAAACGATTTAATTTAGAATAACTAATTGTATATTGTAATTTTAAGTGGGATTAAATGCTTTTCTTTTTTTGTGAATTTGATTTAAAAGTATATACAAAATCTTACTAGCACAATAAGTCAAAATTATACATCTAAAAAAAATACAATGTAAACTAAATACAAAATAAATAATATGTATTGAATATTGTTTTAATTCTTAGAGGCAAATTAGTTTTTTAAGAGACTCAATTATTGAAAATTTATCTACATTTTATGAAATATAATTTAAAAGTAATATACTAAATTATACGAGCACAATAACTCAAAAATATAAAATATCGAATAAATTCAAAATCCAAAAATGCGATAAAGTAATACAATAAATAATATGTATCCAATATTTTAAAAATAAATTATTTTAATTCCTTAGATAGTATTAACGGTTTAATTTAGAATAACTAAATTGTATACATGTAATTTTAAATGTGGGATTAAACGCTTTTCTTTATTTTGTGAAGTTTGATTTAAAAGTATATACAAAATCTTACTTGCACAATAAGTCAAAATTATACATCTAAAAAAAATACAATGTAAACTAAATACCAAAAAATAATGTGTTTTGAATATTTTGTTTTAATTCTTAGAGGCAAATTAGTATTTTAAAAGATTCAATATTGAAAATTTATGTATATTTTATTAAATATAATTTAAAAGTATATACAAAATTATACGAGCACAATAACACAAAAATATAAAATATCTAAAAAATTTAAAATCTGAAAAATGCGATAAATTAATAAAAAAAATAATATGTATCCATATTTTTAAAAATAAATTAATCCTAATTCCATAGATAGTATTAAATGAATTTGTTTAGAATAACCAAATTGTATAATGTAATTTTAAAAGTGGGATTAAAGCTTTTCTTTATTTCGTGAAATTTGATTTAAACTAGATATAAACAAAATATAATACGATCACAATAACTCAAAAATATAAAATATAGAATAAATTCAAAATCCAAAAATGCGATAAAGTAATAATAAAAATTATGTATCCAATATTAAAAATAAATTTATTTTAATTAGTTAGATATTATTAAATGGTTTAATTTAGAATAACTAAATTATATACTGTAATTTTAAATGTGGGATTAAATGCTTTTCTTTAATTTGTGAAGTTTGATTTAAAAGTATATACAAAATCTTACTAGCACAATAAGTCAAAATTATACATCTAAAAAAAATACAATGTAAACTAAATACCAAATATAATATATGTTTTTGAATATTTTGTTTTAATTCTTAGAGACAAATTAGTAGTTTTAAAAGATTCAATTACTGAAAATTTATGTATATTTTATTAAATATAATTTAAAAGTATATACTAAATTATACGAGCAAAATAACACAAAATATAAAATATCTAAAAAATTTAAAATCTGAAAAATGCGATAAATTAATAAAAAAAATAATATGTATCCAATATTTTAAAATAAATATATTTTAATTCGTTAGATAGTATTAAACGATTTAATTTAGAATAACTAAATTGTATATTGTAATTTTAAAAGTGGGATTAAGGCTTTTCTTTATTTTGTGAAATTTGATTTAAAAGTATATACAAAATCTTACTAGCACAATAAGTCAAAATTATACATCTAAAAAAATACAATGTAAACTAAATACAAAATAAATAATGTGTTTTGAATATTTTGTTTTAATTCTTAGAGAAATTAGTAGTTTTAAGAGACTCAATTATTGAAAATTTATCTATATTTTATTAAATATAATTTAAAAGTATATACTAAATTATACGAGCAATAACACAAAATATAAAATATCTAAAAAATTTAAAATCTGAAAAATGCGATAAATTAATAAAAAAAAAATATATGTATCCCATATTAAAAATAAATATATTTTAATTCCTTAGATAGTATTAAATGATTTAATTTAGAATAACCAAATTGTATAATGTAATTTTAAAAGTGGGATTAAGGCTTTTCTTTATTTTGTGAAATTTGATTTAAAAGTATATACAAAATCTTACTAGCACAATAAGTCAAAATTATACATCTAAAAAAAATACAATGTAAACTAAATACCAAAATAAATAATGTGTATTGAATATTTTGTTTTTATTCTTAGAGGCAAATTAGTAGTTTTAAGAGACTCAATTATTGAAAATTTTTCTATATTTTATTAAATATAATTTAAAAGTATATACTAAATTATACGAGCACAATAACACAAAAATATAAAATATAAATAAATTAAAATCCGAAAAATGCGATAAAGTAATATAATAAATAATATGTATCAATATTTTAAAAATAAATTTATTTTAATTCTTAGATAGTATTAAATGATTTAATTTAGAATAACTAAATTGTATAATGTAATTTTAAATGTGGGATTAAATGCTTTTCTTTATTTTGTGAAGTTTGATTTAAAAGTATATACAAAATCTTACTAGCACAATAAGTCAAAATTATACATCTAAAAAAAATACAATGTAAACTAAATACCAAAATAAATAATGTTTTTGAATATTTTGTTTTAATTCTTAGAGGCAAATTAGTAGTTTTAAGAGACTCAATTATTGAAAATTTATCTATATTTTATTAAATATAATTTAAAAGTATATACTAAATTATACGAGCACAATAACTCAAAAATATAAAATATCGAATAAATTCAAAATCGAAAAATGCGATAAAGTAATTAATAAATAATATGTATCCAATATTTTAAAAATAAATATATTTTAATTCGTTAGATAGTATTAAACGTTTAATTTAGAATAACTAAATTGTATATTGTAATTTTAAATGTGGGATTAAATGCTTTTCTTTATTTTGTGAAGTTTGATTTAAAAGTATATACAAAATCTTACTAGCACAATAAGTCAAAATTATACATCTAAAAAAAACACAATGTAAACTAAATACCAAAATAAATAATGTGTTTTGAATATTTTGTTTTAATTCTTAGAGACAAATTAGTAGTTTTAAAAGATTCAATTATTGAAAATTTATGTATATTTTATTAAATATAATTTAAAAGTATATACTAAATTATACGAGCAAAATAACACAAAAATATAAAATATCTAAAAATTTAAAATCTGAAAAATGCGATAAATTAATAAAAAAATAATATGTATCCAATATTTTAAAAATAATATATTTTAATTCCTTAGATAGTATTAAATGATTTAATTTAGAATAACTAAATTGTATATTGTAATTTTAAATGTGGGATTAAAGCTTTTCTTTATTTTGTGAAATTTGATTTAAAAGTATATACAAAATCTTACTAGCACAATAAGTCAAAATTATACATCTAAAAAAATACAATGTAAACTAAATACCAAAATAAATAATGTGTTTTGAATATTTTGTTTTAATTCTTAGAGACAAATTAGTAGTTTAAAGATTCAATTATTGAAAATTTATCTATATTTTATTAAATATAATTTAAAAGTATATACTAAATTATACGAGCACAATAACAAAAATATAAAATATCTAAAAAATTTAAAATCTGAAAAATGCGATAAATTAATAAAAAAATAATATGTATCCCATATTTTAAAAATAAATATATTTAATTCCTTAGATAGTATTAAATGATTTAATTTAGAATAACCAAATTGTATAATATAATTTTAAAAGTGGGATTAAAGGCTTTTCTTTATTTTGTGAAATTTGATTTAAAAGTATATACAAAATCTTACTAGCACAATAAGTCAAAATATACATCTAAAAAAATACAATGTAAACTAAATACAAAAATAAATATATGTATTGAATATTTTGTTTTAATTCTTAGAGGCAAATTGGTAGTTTTAAGAGACTCAATTATTGAAAATTTATCTATATTTTATAAATATAATTTAAAAGTATATACTAAATTATACGAGCACAATAACTCAAAAATATAAAATATAAATAAATTCAAAATCTGAAAAATGCGATAAAGTAATATAATAAATAATATGTATCCAATATTTTAAAAATAAATTTTTTAATTCCTTAGATAGTATTAAAGTTTAATTTAGAATAACTAAATTGTATATGTAATTTTAAATGTGGGATTAAATGCTTTTCTTTATTTTGTGAAGTTTGATTTAAAAGTATATACAAAATCTTACTAGCACAATAAGTCAAAATTATACATCTAAAAAAAT
The DNA here is from genome assembly GCA_019321725.1 of Paulownia fortunei. Taxonomy (NCBI): domain Eukaryota; kingdom Viridiplantae; phylum Streptophyta; class Magnoliopsida; order Lamiales; family Paulowniaceae; genus Paulownia; species Paulownia fortunei. Next base: position 10,917 of record JAGSPU010000652.1, read on the forward strand.
ACAATGTAAACTAAATACCAAAATAAATAATGTGTTTTGAATATTTTGTTTTAATTCTTAGAGACAAATTAGTAGTTTTAAGAGATCAATTATTGAAAATTTATGTATATTTTATTAAATATAATTTAAAAGTATATACTAAATTATACGAGCAAAATAACACAAAAATATAAAATATCTAAAAAATTTAAAATCTGAAAAATGCGATAAATTAATAAAAAAAATAATATGTATCCCATATTTTAAAATAAATATATTTTAATTCCTTAGATAGTATTAAATGATTTAATTTAGAATAACCAAATTGTATAATGTAATTTTAAAAGTGGGATTAAATGCTTTTCTTTATTTTGTGAAGTTTGATTTAAAAGTATATACAAAATCTTACTAGCACAATAAGTCAAAATTATACATCTAAAAAAAATACAATGTAAACTAAATACCAAAATAAATAATGTGTTTTGAATATTTTGTTTTAATTCTTAGAGGCAAATTAGTAGTTTTAAGAGATCAATTATTGAAAATTTATCTATATTTTATTAAATATAATTTAAAAGTATATACTAAATTATACGAGCACAATAACACAAAAATATAATATCTAAAAAATTTAAAATCTGAAAAATGCGATAAATTAATAAAAAAAATAATATGTATCCATATTTTAAAATAAATATATTTTAATTCCTTAGATAAGTATTAAATGATTTAATTTAGAATAACCAAATTGTATATGTAATTTTAAAAGTGGGATTAAAGGCTTTTCTTTATTTTGTGAAATTTGATTTAAAAGTATATACAAAATCTTACTAGCACAATAAGTCAAAATTATACATCTAAAAAAATACAATGTAAACTAAATACAAAATAAATAATGTGTATTGAATATTTTGTTTTAATTCTTAGAGGCAAATTAGTAGTTTTAAGAGATTCAATTATTGAAAATTTATGTATATTTTATAAATATAATTTAAAAGTATATACTAAATTATACGAGCACAATAACTCAAAAATAAAATATAGAATAAATTCAAAATCTGAAAAATGCGATAAAGTAATAAATAAATAATATGTATCCAATATTTAAAAATAAATATATTTTAATTCCTTAGATAGTATTAAACGATTTAATTTAGAATAACTAAATTGTATACTGTAATTTTAAATGTGGGATTAATGCTTTTCTTTAATTTGTGAAGTTTGATTTAAAAGTATATACAAAATCTTACTAGCACAATAAGTCAAAATTATACATCTAAAAAAAATACAATGTAAACTAAATACCAAAATAAATAATGTGTTTTGAATATTTTGTTTTAATTCTTAGAGACAAATTAGTAGTTTTAAAAGATTCAATTACTGAAAATTTATGTATATTTTATTAAATATAATTTAAAAGTATATACTAAATTATACGAGCAAAATAACACAAAATATAAAATATCTAAAAATTTAAAATCTGAAAAATGCGATAATTAATAAAAAAAATAATATGTATCCCATATTTTAAAAATAAATATATTTTAATTCCTTAGATAGTATTAAATTATTTAATTTAGAATAACCAAATTATATAATGTAATTTTAAAAGTGGGATTAAACGCTTTTCTTTATTTTGTGAAATTTGATTTAAAAGTATATACAAAATCTTACTAGCACAATAAGTCAAAATTATACATCTAAAAAAATACAATGTAAACTAAATACCAAAATAAATAATGTGTATTGAATATTTTGTTTTAATTCTTAGAGGCAAATTAGTAGTTTTAAAAGATTCAATTATTGAAAATTTACTATATTTATTAAATATAATTTAAAAGTATATACTAAATTATACGAGCACAATAACACAAAATATAAAATATCTAAAAATTTAAAATCTGAAAAATGCGATAAATTAATAAAAAAAAAAAATATTATCCATATTTTAAAATAAATATATTTTAATTCCTTAGATAGTATTAAATGATTTAATTTAGAATAACCAAATTGTATAATGTAATTTTAAAAGTGGGATTAAAGGCTTTTCTTTATTTTGTGAAATTTGATTTAAAAGTATATACAAAATCTTACTAGCACAAATAAGTCAAAATTTACATCTAAAAAAATACAATGTAAACTAAATACCAAAATAAATAATGTGTATTGAATATTTTTTTTAATTCTTAGAGGCAAATTAGTAGTTTTAAGAGACTCAATTATTGAAAATTTATCAATATTTTATTAAATATAATTTAAAAGTATACTAAATTATACGACACAATAACTCAAAAATATAAAATATCAAATAAATTCAAAATCCCAAAAATGCGATAAAGTAATAAAATAAATAATATGTATCCAATATTTTAAAATAAATATAATTTAAATCCTTAGATAGTATTAAACGATTTAATTTAGAATAACTAATTTGTATTGTAATTTTAAATGTGGATTAAATGCTTTTCTTTATTTTGTGAATTTGATTTAAAAGTATATACAAAATCTTACTAGCACAATAAGTCAAAATTATACATCTAAAAAAATACAATGTAAACTAAATACCAAAATAAATAATATGTATTGAATATTTTGTTTTAATTCTTAGAGGCAAATTAGTAGTTTTAAGAGACTCAATTATTGAAAATTTATCTACATTTTATGAAATATAATTTAAAAGTATATACTAAATTATACGAGCACAATAACTCAAAAATATAAATATCAATAAATTCAAAATCCAAAAAATGCGATAAAGTAATATAATAAATAATATGTATCCAATATTTTAAAAATAAATTATATTTTAATTCCTTAGATAGTATTAAATGGTTTAATTTAGAATAACTAAATTGTATATGTAATTTTAAATGTGGGATTAAACGCTTCTTTATTTTGTGAATTTGATTTAAAAGTATATACAAAATCTTACTAGCACAATAAGTCAAAATTATACATCTAAAAAAAATACAATGTAAACTAAATACCAAAATAAATAATGTGTTTTGAATATTTTGTTTTAATTCTTAGAGGCAAATTAGAATGTTTAAAAGATTCAATTATTGAAAATTTATCTATATTTTATAAATATAATTTAAAAGTATATACTAAATTATACGAGCACAATAACACGAAAATATAAAATATCTAAAAAATTAAAATCTGAAAAATGCGATAATTAATAAAAAAAATAATATGTATCCATATTTTAAAATAAATATATTTAATTCCTTAGATAGTATTAAATGATTGTTAGAATAACAAATTGTATATGTAATTTTAAAAGTGGGATTAAAGGTTTTCTTTATTTCGTGAAATTTGATTTAAAAGTATATACAAAATCTTACTAGCACAATAAGTCAAAATATACATCTAAAAAAATACAATGTAAACTAAATACAAAATAAATAATATGTATTGAATATTTTGTTTTAATTTTAGAGGCAAATTGTAGTTTTAAAAGACTCAATTATTGAAATTTTTTCCATATTTATGAAAATATAATTTAAAAGTATATACAAATTATACGATCACAATAACTCAAAAATATAAAATATAAATAAATTCGAAATCCAAAAAAATGCGATAAAGTAATATAATAAATAATATGTATCCAATATTTTAAAAATAAATTATTTTAATTAGTAGATAGTATTAAACGTTTAATTTAGAATAACTAAATTGTATACTGTAATTTTAAATGTGGGATTAAATGCTTTTCTTTAATTTGTGAATTTGATTTAAAAGTACATACAAAATCTTACTAGCACAATAAGTCAAAATTATACATCTAAAAAAATACAATGTAAACTAAATACCAAAATAAATAATGTGTTTTGAATATTTTGTTTTAATTCTTAGAGACAAATTGTAGTTTTAAGAGACTCAATTATTGAAAATTTATCTATATTTTATTAAATATAATTTAAAAGTATATACTAAATTATACGAGCACAATAACACAAAATATAAAATATCTAAAAAATTTAAAATCTGAAAAATGCGATAAATTAATAAAAAAAATAATATGTATCCCATATTTTAAAAATAAATATATTTTAATTCCTTAGATAAGTATTAAATTATTTAATTTAGAATAACCAAATTATATAATGTAATTTTAAAAGTGGGATTAAAAGCTTTTCTTTATTTTGTGAAATTTGATTTAAAAGTATATACAAAATCTTACTAGCACAATAAGTCAAAATTATACATAAAAAAAATACAATGTAAACTAAATACAAAAATAAATAATGTGTATTGAATATTTTGTTTTAATTCTTAGAGGAAATTAGTAGTTTTAAGAGACTCAATTATTGAAAATTTATCTATATTTTTTTAAATATAATTTAAAAGTATATACTAAATTATACGAGCACAATAACACAAAAATATAAAATATCTAAAAAATTTAAAATCTGAAAAATGCGATAAATTAATAAAAAAATAATATGTATCCATATTTTAAAAATAAATATATTTTAATTACTTAGATAAGTATTAAATGATTTAATTTAGAATAACCAAATTATATATGTAATTTTAAAGTGGGATTAAAGGCTTTTCTTTATTTCGTGAAATTTGATTTAAAAGTATATACAAAATCTTACTAGCACAATAAGTCAAAAATTATACATCTAAAAAAATTACAATGTAAACTAAATACCAAATAAATAATATGTATTGAATATTTTGTTTTAATTCTTAGAGGCAAATTAGTAGTTTAAGAGACTCAATTATTGAAAATTTATCTATATTTTATTAAATATAATTTAAAAGTATACTCTAAATTATACGAGCACAATAACTCAAAATATAAAATATCAAAAAATTCAAAATCCCAAAAATGCGATAAAGTAATAAATAAATAATATGTATCCAATATTTTAAAATAAATATAATTTAAATCCTTAGATAGTATTAAACGTTTAATTTAGAATAACTAAATTGTATATTGTAATTTTAAATGTGGGATTAAATGCTTTTCTTTATTTTGTGAATGTTAATTTAAAAGTATATACAAAATCTTACTAGCACAATAAGTCAAAATTATACATCTAAAAAAAAATACAATGTAAACTAAATACCAAAATAAATAATGTTATTGAATATTTTGTTTTAATTCTTAGAGTAAATTAGTAGTTTTAAGAGATTCAATTATTGAAAATTTATCTACATTTTATGAAATATAATTTAAAAGTATATACTAAATTATACGAGCACAATAACTCAAAAATATAAAATATCGAATAAATTCAAAATCCAAAAAATGCGATAAAGTAATAAAATAAATAATATGTCCCAATATTTTAAAATAAATTTATTTTAATTCCTTAGATAGTATTAAACGGTTTAATTTAGAATAACTAAATTGTATAATGTAATTTTAAATGTGGGATTAAACGCTTTTCTTTATTTTGTGAAGTTTGATTTAAAAGTATATACAAAATTTTACTAGCACAATAAGTCAAAATTATACATCTAAAAAATACAATGTAAACTAAATACCAAATAAATAATGTGTTTGAATATTTTGTTTTAATTCTTAGAGACAAATTAGTAGTTTTAAAAGATTCAATTATTGAAAATTTATGTATATTTTATTAAATATAATTTTAAAGTATATAAAAATTATACGAGCACAATAACACAAAATATAAAATATCTAAAAAATTTAAAATCTGAAAAATGCGATAAATTAATAAAAAAAATAATATGTATCCATATTTTAAAAATAAATATATTTTAATTCCTTAGATAGTATTAAATGATTTAATTTAGAATAACCAAATTGTATAATGTAATTTTAAAAGTGGGATTAAAGGCTTTTCTTTATTTCGTGAAATTTGATTTAAAAGTATATACAAAATCTTACTAGCACAATAAGTCAAAATATACATCTAAAAAAATACAATGTAAACTAAATACAAAATAAATAATATGTATTGAATATTTTGTTTTAATTCTTAGAGGCAAATTAGTAGTTTTAAGAGACTCAATTATTGAAAATTTTTCTATATTTTATGAAATATAATTTAAAAGTATATACTAAAATTATACGAGCACAATAACTCAAAATATAAAATATAAATAAATTCGAAATCCGAAAAATGCGATAAAGTAATATAATAAATAATATGTATCCAATATTTTAAAATAAATTTATTTTAATTCCTTAGATAGTATTAAACGATTTAATTTAGAATAACTAAATTGTATATTGTAATTTTAAATGTGGGATTAAATGCTTTTCTTTATTTTGTGAAGTTTGATTTAAAAGTATATACAAAATCTTACTAGCACAATAAGTCAAAATTATACATCTAAAAAAATACAATGTAAACTAAATACAAAATAAATAATATGTATTGAATATTTTGTTTTAATTCTTAGAGACAAAT
>JAGSPU010000836.1:0-17958 GCA_019321725.1 Paulownia fortunei
AAATACATAAATATTTTAAAATTCAAAATATACAATTAATTAAACTTTGGAATATTGGTTACAATGACTAAAGTTATCATATATTTACATTTAAAATTATAAGTACAAAGGTTTTACTATAAATTATGAAATTTTATTTAAGATTCTACACTAATTTTTTTAGCACTATAACACAAAAATATAATTTTTTATATATTTTTTTGTTATTACTGATAAAAATAAATTAAATTTCTTTTAACAGTCCTACATTTGGTTTCAAAAAATTATTTTCAATTATTCTTAGTCTAGTATCATAGAGTTAAATTATTTGTATATTTCTAATAAATATTTTTTTGAGTTAAATTATAATTTTGTATTTCTTTAGTTTTTAACTTTTTTAATTTTCAAGTGGGTTTAAAACATTTTTACTTAGAATAGTTAAATATTTATATTTAATTTAATTTTAAAGTATATATTAAATTTTAAATAATAAATATTTAAAAATTTTAAAATTTAAAATATGCAATTAATTTAACTTTACAATATTGGTTAAAATAATTAAAATTATCTTATATTTACTGTTAAAACTATAAGTACTAAGCGTTTTTCTATAAATTATGAAATTTAATTTAAAATTATATACTAAATTTTATAGGCACAATAACTCAAAAATATAATTTTTTATGTATTTCTATATGTAATTTAATTTGCACTGATAATAGATTTTAATATTCAAAATAATTATATATTCTTTAGTTAGTATAGATAAAAACTATTTAAATTTCCTTTGACAATCATACTTTTGATTTCAAAAAATATTTTTAATTATTCTTAGAATAGTATCATAGAATTAAATTATTTGTATATTTTAAATAAATATTTATTTTTAAGTTAAATTATATTTTTGTATTTCTTTACTTTTAAGTCGTTTTTTATTTTTAAGTGGGTTTAAAAAATTTTAATTTAAAATAATTTAATATTTATAATTAAGTTATTTTAAATGTATATATTAAATTTAACAAAATACATAAATATTTTAAAATTTAAAATATACAATTAATTAAACTTTGGAATATTCATTACAATGACTAAAGTTATCATATATTTACATTTAAAACTATAAGAACAAAGGGTTTTCCTATAAATTATGAAATTTTATTTAAAATTATACACTAAATTTTTTTAGCACTATAACACAAAAATATAATTTTTTATATATTTTTTTGTTATTACTGATAAAAATAAATTAAATTTCTTTTAACAGTCCTACATTTGGTTTCAAAAAATTATTTTCAATTATTCTTAGTCTAGTATCATAGAGTTAAATTATTTGTATATTTCTAATAAATATTTTTTTGAGTTAAATTATAATTTTGTATTTCTTTAGTTTTTAACTTTTTTAATTTTCAAGTGGGTTTAAAACATTTTTACTTAGAATAGTTAAATATTTATATTTAATTTAATTTTAAAGTATATATTAAATTTTAAATAATAAATATTTAAAAATTTTAAAATTTTAAAATTTAAAATATGCAATTAATTTAACTTTACAATATTGGTTAAAATAATTAAAATTATCTTATATTTACTGTTAAAACTATAAGTACTAAGCGTTTTTCTATAAATTATGAAATTTAATTTAAAATTATATACTAAATTTTATAGCACAATAACTCAAAAATATAATTTTTTATGTATTTCTATATGTAATTTAATTTGCACTGATAATAGATTTTAATATTCAAAATAATTATATATTCTTTAGTTAGTATAGATAAAAACTATTTAAATTTCCTTTGACAATCATACTTTTGATTTCAAAAAATATTTTTAATTATTCTTAGAATAGTATCATAGAATTAAATTATTTGTATATTTTAAATAAATATTTATTTTTAAGTTAAATTATATTTTTGTATTTCTTTACTTTTAAGTCGTTTTTTATTTTTAAGTGGGTTTAAAAAATTTTAATTTAAAATAATTTAATATTTATAATTAAGTTATTTTAAATGTATATATTAAATTTAACAAAATACATAAATATTTTAAAATTTAAAATATACAATTAATTAAACTTTGGAATATTCATTACAATGACTAAAGTTATCATATATTTACATTTAAAACTATAAGAACAAAGGGTTTTCCTATAAATTATGAAATTTTATTTAAAATTATACACTAAATTTTTTTAGCACTATAACACAAAAATATAATTTTTTATATATTTTTGTAATTAATTTAATTTGCATTGTTAATAGATTCTAATACTTGAAATACTTATATTTTTTTTTGTTATTACTAATGAAAATAAATTAAATTTCTTTAAACAGTCCTACATTTGGTTTCAAAAAATTATTTTCAATTATTCTTAGTCTAGTATCATAGAGTTAAATTATTTGTATATTTCTAATAAATATTTTTTTGAGTTAAATTATAATTTTGTATTTCTTTAGTTTTTAACTTTTTTAATTTTCAAGTGGGTTTAAAACATTTTTACTTAGAAAAGTTAAATATTCATATTTAATTTAATTTTAAAGTATATATTAAATTTTAAATAATAAATATTTAAAAATTTAAAATAAACAATTAATTTAACTTTACAATATTGGTTAGAATAATTAAAATTATCTTATATTTGCCGTTAAAACTATAAGTACTAAGCGTTTTTCTATAAATTATAAAATTTAATTTAAAACTGTATACTAAATTTTATAGGGACAATAACTCAAAAATATAATTTTTTATGTATTTCTATATTTAATTTAATTTGCACTGATAATAGATTTTAATAGTCAAAATAATTATATATTCTTTAGTTAGTATAGACAAAAACTATTTAAATTTCCTTTGACAATTATACTTTTGATTTCAAAAAATATTTTTAATTATTCTTAGAAAAGTATCATAGAATTAAATTATTTTTATATTTCAAATAAACATTTATTTTTAAGTTAAATTATATTTTTGTATTTCTTTACTTTTAAGTTGTTTTTATTTTTAAGTGGGTTTAAACAATTTTAATTTAAAATAATTTAATATTTATAATTAAGTTATTTACATATTAAATTTAATAAAATACATAAATATTTTAAAATTTAAAATATACGATTAATTTAACTTTGGAATATTGGTTAGAATGACTAAAGTTATCATATATTTATATTTAAAACTATAAGTAAGTACTAATGGTTTGGCTATAAATTATGAAATTTTATTTAAAATTGTATACTAAATTGTTTGAGGACTATAACACCGAAATATAATTTTTTATATTGTTCGATTATTTATATATGTTTAAGAACTAAGGTGTATTTTTTTAAAAACATATTCAGACTTACTATCTATGAAATTTAAATTTTATTTACCAATAAAATTTTATAATTTAATAATGCATTTTTATTATTTTTTTAAATTTTTTATATAGTCCTAGTAAATTTAGTTAGATTAACAATCTGAATTTTTTTTTAAAGAAAATACACATTAGTTCTTAAACATATGAAAATAATCGAACAATCTAAAAACCTAATATAAAAGCAATGCAAATTAAATATAGAAATAAACTTAAGGTTATAAAAATATTAAAAATTTAAATTGCAATGAAAATTAAATACATAAATAAATATTTATATTTAATCTCTTGATGGTATTTAGTTTAAATATATAATTATTTTAATTTTAGAATAACTTTTAATTATTAAAATATACAAAAAAATAAGTATTGAATAATTCAATTTTAATAATTTTAAAAATAAATATATTTTATTTTCATAGATTTAATTAAATTATATAAGTTATAGGAATATAAAAAAAATTATAAAAAATCTTAAATATTTACTTCAAATGTATAATCCAAATACTTATGAAATTTACTAGAATAATAACTCAACAATGTAAAAATTTATAAAACTTAATATAAAAATATACGTGAAAGTAATAACTAAGAAAACACAAAAACTTACAAAAATAATTAATATGTATTGAATATGTTATAACTATGTATGTTTTAATTATTTTAAAATTAAATTTATTTTATCATCTTAGATAGTATTTAGTAGAAATACAAAATTAACTTAATTTTCAAATATTGGTCTGAAAATAGATAAGAACAATTCTAAAATATTTTATTTAAACAACATTCTAATTTAAAAATATAATTCTAAAGGTTTATTCGACATTTTATAAAATTCAATAGAGCTAAATTTACTAGCACTATATAAAAATTTAAAAAAAATAATAAAAATGCATTATTAAATTATAATATTTTATAGGTAAATAAAATTTAAATTTCATAGATAGTAAGTCTGAATTTTTTTTTAAAAAAAAATACATATTAGTTCTTCAACATATAAAAATAATCGAACAATCTAAAAACCTAATATAGAAGCAATGCAAATTAAATACAGAAATAAAGTTAAGATTTTAAAAATATTAAACAATTTAAATTGCAATGAAAATTAAATACATAAATAAATACGTATATTTAATCTCTTGATGGTATTTAGTTTAAATATATAATTATTTTAATTTTAGAATAATTTTTAATTATTAAAAAATACAAAAAAATAAGTATTGATTAATTTAATTTTAATAATTTTAAAAATAAATATATTTTATTTTCCTAGATTTAATTAAATTATACAATTAACCAGAATATAAAAATACTTATAAAAAATCTTAAATATTTGCTTCAAAAGTATAATCCTAATACTTATGAAATTTACTAGAATAATAACTCAACAATATAAGTATTTATAATAGTTAATATAAAAATATAAGTGAAAATAATAATTAAGAAAACACAAAAAGGTAAAAAAAAATTAATATGTATTGAATATGATATAACTATGTATGTTTTAATTATTTTAAAATTAAATTTAATTTATCATCTTAGATATTATTTAGTTGAAATACAAAATTAACTTAATTTTGAAATATTGGTCTGAAAATAGATAAGAACAATCCTAAAATATTTTATTTAAACAACATTCTAATTTAAAAATATAATTCTAAAGGTTTATTCGACATTTTATAAAATTTAATCTAACTAAATTTACTAGCACTATATAAAAAATTAAAAAAAATAAAAAATGCATTATTAAATTATAATATTTTATAGGTAATAAAATTTAAATTTCATAGATAGTAAGTCTGAATGTTTTTTAAAAAAAATACACATTAGTTCTTAAACATATGAAAATAATCGGACAATCTAAAATCCAATATAAAAGCAATGCAAATTAAATACAGAAATAAACTTAAGATTATAAAAATATTAAACAATTTAAATTGCAATGAAAATTAAATACCTAAATAAATACATATATTTAATCTCTTGATGGTATTTAGTTTAAATATATAATTATTTTAATTTTAGAATAATTTTTAATTACTAAAAAATACAAAAAAATAAGTATTGATTAATTTAATTTTAATAATTTTAAAATTAAATATATTTTATTTTTCTTAGATTTAATTAAATTATACGGTTAATAGGAATATAAAAATACTTATAAAAATATTAATTATTTACTTCAAAAGTATAATCCTAATACTTATGAAATTTACTAGAATAATAACTCAACAATATAAGTATTTATAATACTTAATATAAAAATATAAGTGAAAGTAATAATTAAGAAAACACAAAAAAGTACAAAAATAATTAATATGTATTGAATATGTTATAACAATGTATGTTTTAATTATGTTAAAATTAAATTTATTTTATCATCTTAGATAGTATTTAATTGATAGACAAAATTAACTTAATTTTGAAATATTGGTCTGAAAATAGATAAGAACAATTCTAAAATATTTTATTTAAACAACATTCTAATTTAAAAATATAATTCTAAAGGTTTATTCGACGTTTTATAAAATTTAATAGACCTAAATTTACTAGCACTATATAAAAATTTAAAAAAATAATAAAAATGCATTATTAAATTATAATATTTTATTTAAATTTTATAGATAGTAAGTGTGAAATTATTTTTAAAAAAAATACACATTAGTTCTTGAACATATGAAAATAATCGAACATTCTAAAAACCAATAAAAAGCAATACAAATTAAATACAAAAATAAACTTAAGTTTATAAAAATAGTAAACAATTTAAATTGCAATGAAACTTAAATACATAAATAAATATGTATATTTAATCTCTTGATGGTATTTAGTTAAATATATAATTATTTTAATTTTAAAAAATTTTTAATTATTAAAAAATACAAAAAAATAAGTATTGAATAATTCAATTTTAATAATTTTAAAAATAAATATATTTTATTTTCATAGATTTAATTAAATTATATAAGTTATAGGAATATAAAAAAAATTATAAAAAATCTTAAATATTTACTTCAAATGTATAATCCAAATACTTATGAATTTACTAGTATAATAACTCAACAATGTAAGAATTTATAAAACTTAATATAAAAATATACGTGAAAGTAATAACTAAGAAAACACAAAAACTTACAAAAATAATTAATATGTATTGAATATGTTATAACTATGTATGTTTTAATTATTTTAAAATTAAATTTATTTTATCATCTTAGATAGTATTTAGTTGAAATACAAAATTAACTTAATTTTGAAATATTGGTCTGAAAATAGATAAGAACAATTCTAAAATATTTTATTTAAACAACATTCTAATTTAAAAATATAATTCTAAAGGTTTATTCGACATTTTATAAAATTTAATTTAACAAAATTTACTATCACTATATAAAAATTTAAAAAAAAATAATAAAAATGCATTATTAAATTAAAATATTTTATAGGTAAACAAAAGTTAAATTTCATAGATAGTAAGTCTGAATATTTTTTTTAAAAAAAATACACTTTAGTTCTTAAACATATAAAATTAAGCAAACAATTTAAAACCCAATATAAAAGCAATGCAAATGAAGTACCGAAATAAACTTTAGATTATAAAAATATTGAAATATTTAAATTGCAATGAAAATTAAATACATAAATAAATACGTACATTTAATCTCTTGAAGGTATTTAGTTTAAATACATAATTATTTTCATTTTAGAATAATATTTATTTATTAAAAAATACAAAAAAATAAGTATTGATTAATTTAATTTTAATAATTTTAAAAATAAATATATTTCATTTTCTTAGATTTAATTAAATTATACGGTAATAGGAATATAAAAATACTTATAAAAAATATTAATTATTTACTTCAAAAGTATAATCCTAATACTTATGAAATTTACTAGAATAATAACTCAACAATATAAGTATTTATAATACTTAATATAAAAATATAAGTGAAAGTAATAATTAAGAAAACACAAAAAAGTACAAAAAAAATAATATGTATTGAATATGCTATAACAATGTATGTTTTAATTATTTTAAAATTAAATTTATTTTATCATCTTAGATAGTATTTAATTGACAGACAAAATTAACTTAATTTTGAAATATTGGTCTGAAAATAGATAAGAACAATTCTAAAATATTTTATTTAAACAACATTCTAATTTAAAAATATAATTATAAGGTTTATTCGACGTTTTATAAAATTTAATCGACCTAAATTTACTAGCACTATATAAAAATTTTTAAAAAATAATAAAAATGCATTATTAAATTATAATATTTTATTTAAATTTTATAGATAGTAAGTCTGAAATTATTTTTAAAAAAAATACACATTAGTTCTTGAACATATGAAAATAATCGAACAATCTAAAAACCAATATAGAAGCAATGAAAATTAAATACATAAATAAATACACATATTTAATCTCTTGATGGTATTTAGTTTAAATATATAATTATTTTAATTTTAGAATAATTTTTAATTATTAAAAAATATCAAAAAATAAGTATTGAATAATTTAATTTTAATAATTTTTAAAAAAAAATATATTTTATTTTCATAGATTAAATTAAATTATATAATTAACAGGAATATAAAATAATTATAAAAAAATCTTAAATATTCACTTCAAATGTATAATCCTAACACTTATGAAATTTACTAGAATAATAACTCAACAATGTATGTATTTATAAAACTTAATATAAAAATATAAGTGAAAGTAATAATTAAGACAACACAAAAAGTTACAAAAATAATTAATATGTATTTAATATGTTATAACTAAGTATGTTTTAAATATTTTAAAATTAAATATTTTATCATCATAGATAGTATTTAGTTGACAGACAAAATTAACTTAATTTTGAAATATGGTCTGAAAATAGATAAGAACAATTCTAAAATATTTTATTTAAACAACATTCTAATTTAAAAATATAATTCTAAAGGTTTATTCGACATTTTATAAAATTTAATTAACAAAAATTACTATCACTATATAAAATTATAAAAAAATATAAAAATGCATTATTAAATTAAAATATTTTATAGGTAAACAAAAGTTAAATTTCATAGATAGTAAGTCAATACTTTTTTTGTATTTTTTTAATAATAAAAAATTATTCAAAATTAAAATAATTATATATTTAAACTAAATACCATCAAGAGATTAAATATACGTATTTATCTATGTATTTAATTTTCATTGCAATTTAAATTATTTAATATTTTATAATCTTAAGTTTATTTATGTACTTAATTTGCATTGCTTCTATATTTATTTTTAGATTGTTCGATTATTTTCATATGTTTAAGAATTAATGTGTATTTTTTAAAAATAATTTCAGACTTACTGTCTATGAAATTTAAATTTTATTTACTATAAAATTTTATAATTTAATAACGCATTTTTATTATTTTTTAAAATTTTATATAGTGCTAGTAAATTTAGGTCGATTAAATTTTATAAAATGTCGAATAAACTTTAGAATTATATTTTTAAATTAGAATGTTGTTTAAATAAAATATTTTAGAATCGTTCTTATCTATTTTCAGACCAATATTTCAAAATTAAGTTAATTTTGTATTTCAACTAAATACTATCTAAGATGATAACATAAATTTAATTTTAATAAATAAAACATACTTAGTTATAACATATTCAATACATATTAATTATTTTTGTACTTTTTTGTGTGTTCTTAAATATTACTTTCACTTATATTTTTATATTAAGTATTATAAATACTTATATTGTTGAGTTATTATTCTAGTAAATTTCATAAGTATTAGGATTATAGTTTTGAAGTAAATATTTAAGATTTTTTATAAGTTTTTATATTCCTGTTAATTGTATAATTTAATTTAATCTATAAAAAAAATATATTATTTTTTAAAATTATTAAAATTAAATTAATCAATACTATTTTTTTGTATTTTTTATAAATAAATATTATTATAAAATTAAAATAATTCAATATTTAAACTAAATACCATCAAGAGATTAAATATACTTATTTATTTGTGTATTTAATTTTCATTGCAATTTAAATTGTTTTATATTTTTATAATCTTAAGTTTATTTCTGTACTTAATTTTCATTGCTTCTATATTTATTTTTAGATTGTTCGATTATATTTCATATGTTTAAGAATTAATGTGTATTTTTTTAAAAAACATTTCAGACTTACTATCTATGAAATTTAAATTTTATTTACCTATAAAATTTTATAATTTAATAACGCATTTTTATTATTTTTTAAAATTTTTATATAGTGCTAGTAAATTTAGGTCGATTAAATTTCATAAAATGTCGAATAAACCTTTAGAATTATATTTTTAAATTAGAATGTTGTTTAAATAAAATATTTTAGAATCGTTCTTATCTATTTTCAGACCAATATTTCAAAATTAAGTTAATTTTGTATTTCAACTAAATACTATCTAAGATGATAACATAAATTTAATTTTAAAATATTTAAAACATACTTAGTTATAACATATTCAATACATATTAATTATTTTTGTACTTTTTTGTGTGTTCTTAAATATTACTTTCACTTATATTTTTATATTAAGTATTATAAATACTTATATTGTTGAGTTATTATTCTAGTAAATTTCATAAGTATTAGGATTATAGTTTTGAAGTAAATATTTAAGATTTTTTATAAGTATTTTTATATTCCTGTTAATTGTATAATTTAATTAAATCTAAGAAAATAAAATATATTTATTTTTAAAATTATTAAAATTAAATTAATCAATACTAATTTTTT
This sequence comes from Paulownia fortunei, assembly GCA_019321725.1. Lineage (NCBI taxonomy): Eukaryota > Viridiplantae > Streptophyta > Magnoliopsida > Lamiales > Paulowniaceae > Paulownia > Paulownia fortunei. The sequence continues at coordinate 10,122 of JAGSPU010000836.1, forward strand.
GTATTTTTTATAAAAAAATATTATTATAAAATTAAAATAATATATATTTAAACTAAATACCATCAATAGATTAAATATACGTATTTATTTATGTATTTAATTTTCATTGCAATTTAAATATTTTAATATTTTTATAATCTAAAGTTTATTTCGGTATTTTATTTGCATTGGTTTTATATTGGGTTTTAGATTGTTTGATTAATTTTATATGTTTAAGAACTAAACTGTATTTTTTTAAAAACAATATTCAGAGTTACTATCTATGAAATTTAACTTTTGTTTACCTATAAAATATTTTAATTTAATAATGCATTTTTATTAATTTTTTAAATTTTTATATAGTGATAGTAAATTTAGTTAAATTAAATTTTATAAAATGTCGAATAAACCTTTAGAATTATATTTTTAAATTAGAATGTTGTTTAAATAAAATATTTTAGAATCGTTCTTATCTATTTTCAGACCAATATTTCAAAATTAAGTTAATTTTGTATTTCGACTAAATACTATCTAAGATGATAAAATAAATTTAATTTTAAAATAATTAAAACAAACTTAGTTATAACATATTCAATTCATATTAATTATTTTTGTACTTTTTTGTGTTTTCTTAATTATTACTTTCATTTATATTTTTATATTATGTTTTATAAATACTTACATTGTTGAGTTATTATTCTAGTAAATTTCATAAATATTAGGATTATACATTTGAAGTAAATATTTAAGATTTTTTATAATTATTTTTATATTCTTGTTAATTATATAATTTAATTAAATCTATGAAAATAAAATATATTTATTTCTAAAATTATTAAAATTAAATTAATCAATACTTATTTTTTTGTATTATTTAATAAATGAATATTACTCTAAAATTAAAATAATTATATATTTAAACTAAATACCATTAAGAGATTAAATATACATTTTTATTTATGTATTTAAATTTCATTGCAATATAAATTGTTTAATATTTCTGTACTTAATTTGCATTGCTTCTATAGTTGTTTTTAGATTGTTCGATTATTTTCATATGTTTAAGAATTAATGTGTATTTTTTTAAAAAACAATTTCAGACTTACTATCTATGAAATTTAAATTTTATTTACCTATAAAATATTATAATTTAATAATGCATTTTTATTATTCTTTAAAATTTATATAGTGCTAGGAAATTTAGGTCGATTAAATTTTATAAAATGTCGAATAACCCTTTAGAATTATATTTTTAAATAGAATGTTGTTTAAATAAAATATTTTAGGATCGTTCTTATCTATTTTCAGACCAATATTTCAAAATTAAGTTAATTTTGTATTTCGACTAAATACTATCTAAGATGATAAAATAAATTAATTTTAAAATAATTAAAACAAACTTAGTTATAACATATTCAATTCATATTAATTATTTTTGTACTTTTTTTTGTGTTTTCTTAATTATTACTTTCATTTATATTTTTATATTATGTTTTATAAATACTTACATTGTTGAGTTTTATTCTAGTAAATTTCATAAATATTAGGATTATACATTTGAAGTAAATATTTAAGATTTTTTATAATTATTTTTATATTCTTGTTAATTATATAATTTAATTAAATCTATGAAAATAAAATATATTTATTTCTATAATTATTAAAATTAAATTAATCAATACTTATTTTTTTTTGTATTTTTTAATAAATGAATATTACTCTAAAATTAAAATAATTATATATTTAAACTAAATACCATTAAGAGATTAAATATACATTTTTATTTATGTATTTAATTTTCATTTAAATATTAAATTGTTTAATATTTCTGTACTTAATTTGAATTGCTTCTATAGTTGTTTTTAGATTGTTCGATTATTTTCATATGTTTAAGAATTAATGTGTATTTTTTTAAATTAATATTCAGAGTTACTATCTATGAAATTTAACTTTTGTTTACATATAAAATATTTTAATTTAATAATGCATTTTTATTAATTTTTTAAATTTTTATATAGTGATAGTAAATTTAGTTAAATTAAATTTTATAAATTGTCGAATAAACCTTTAGAATTATATTTTTAAATTAGAATGTTGTTTAAATAAAATATTTTAGAATCGTTCTTATCTATTTTCAGACCAATATTTTCAAAAATTAAGTTAATTTTGTATGTCAACTAAATACTATCTAAGATGATAAAATAAATTAATTTTAAAATAATTAAAACATAATTGTTATAACATATTCAATACATATTAATTATTTTTGTACTTTTTGTTTTCTTAATATTATTTCACTTATATTTTTATATTAAGTATTATAAATACTTATATTGTTGATTATTATTCTAGTAAATTTCATAAGTATTACGATTATAGTTTTGAAGTAAATATTTAAAAATTTTTATAAGTATTTTATATTCCTGTTAATTGTATAATTTAATTAAATCTAAAAAAATAAAATATATATTTATTTTTAAAATTATTAAAATTAAATTAATCAATACTAATTTGTATTTTTTAATAAATAAATATTAATAAAATTAAAATAATTATATATTTAAACTAAATACCATCAAGAGATTAAATATACATATTTATTTATGTATTTAATTTTCATTGCAATTTAAATATTTTAATATTTGTAATCTAAAGTTTATTTCGGTATTTTATTTGCATTGCTTTTATATTGGGTTTTAGATTGTTTGACTAATTTTCTGTTATTTTAAAAACTAAACTGTATTTTTTTAAAAACAAAATTCAGAGTTACTATCTATGAAACTTAACTTTTGTTTACCTATAAAATATTTTAATTTAATAATGCATTTTTATTAATTTTTTAAAATTTTTATATAGTAGTGTAGTAAATTTAGTTAAATTAAATTTTTAAATAAATGTCGAATAACCTTAGAATTATATTTTTAAAATTCGAATGTTGTTTAAATAAAATATTTTAGAATTGTTCTTATCTATTTTCAGACCAATATTTCAAAATTAAGTTAATTTTTATTTTCAACGAAATACTATCTAAGATGATAAAATAAATTTAATTTTAAAATAATTAAAACAAACTTAGTTATAACATATTCAATTCATATTAATTGTTTTGTACTTTTTTGTGTTTTCTTAAATATTACTTTCATTTATATTTTTATATTATGTTTTATAAATACTTACATTGTTGAGTTATTATTCTAGTAAATTTCATAAATATTAGGATTATACATTTGAAGTAAATATTTAAGATTTTTTATAATTATTTTTATAATCTTGTTAATTATATAATTTAATTAAATCTATGAAAATAAAATATATTTATTTTTAAAATTATTAAAATTAAATTAATCAATACTTTTTTTTGTATTTTTTAATAATAAAAATTATTCTAAAATTAAAATAATTATATATTTAAACTAAATACCATCAAGAGATTAAATATACGTATTTATTCTAGTATTTAATGTTCATTGCAATTTAAATTATTTAATATTTTTATAATCTTAAGTTTATTTATGACTTAATTTGCATTGCTTCTATATTTATTTTTAGATTGTTCGATTATTTTCATATGTTTAAGAATTAATGTGTATTTTTTAAAAAAAATAATTTCAGACTTACTGTCTATGAAATTTAAATTTTATTTACCAATAAAATATTATAATTTAATAAGCATTTTTATTATTTTTTTTAAATTTTTATATAGTGCTAGTAAATTTTATGTCGATTAAATTTTATAAAATATCGAATAAACATTTAGAATTTAATTTTTAAAATTAAAATGCTGTTTAAATAAAATATTTTAGAATTGTTTTATCTATTTTCAAACCAATATTTCAAAATAAAGTTAATTTTGTATTTCAAATAAATACTATCTAAGATGATAAAATAAATTTAATTTTAAAATAATTAAAAAAACTTAGTTATAACATATTCAATTCATATTAATTATTTTTGTACTTTTTTGTGTTTTCTTAAATATTACTTTCCTTTATATTTTTATATTAAGTTTTATAAATACTTACATTGTTGAGTTATTATTCTAGTAAATTTCATAAGTATTAGGATTATACATTTGAAGTAAATATTTAAGATTTTTATTAATTATTTTTATATTCTTGTTAATATATATAATTTAATTTAATCTATAAAAATTAAATATATTTATTTTTAAAATTATTCAAATTAAATTATTCAATACTTATTTTTTTGTATTTTTTAATAATTAAAAATTATTGTAAAATTAAAATAATTATATATTAAACTAAATACCATCAAGAGATTAAATATATGTTTTTATTTAGGATTTAATTTTCATTGCAATTTAAATTGTTTAATATTTTTATAATCTTAAATTTATTTATGTACTTAATTTGCATTGCTTCTAATATTATTTTAGATTGTTCGATTATTTTCATATGTTAAGAATTAATGTGTATTTTTTTAAAAAACAATTTCAGACTTACTATCTATAAATTTAAATTTTATTTACCTAAAAATATTATAATTTAATAATGCATTTTTATTATTTTTTTAAATTTTTATATAGTGCTAGTAAATTTAGGTCGATTAAATTTTATAAAATGTCGAATAAACCTATAGAATGTTGTTTAAAAATAAAATATTTTAGAATTGTTCTTATCTATTTTCAGACCAATATTTTAAAATTAAGTTAATTTTGTATTTCAACTAAATACTATCTAAGATGATAAAATAAATTTAATTTTAAAATAATTAAAACATACTTAGTTATAACATATTCAATACATATTAATTATTTTTATACTTTTTTGTGTTTTCTTAATTATTACTTTCATTTATATTTTTATATTACGTTTTATAAATACTTACATTGTTGAGTATATTCTAGTAAATTTCATAAGTGTTAGGATTATTACATTTGAAGTAAATATTTAAGATTTTTTATATATTTTATATTCCTGTTAATTAAATAATTTAATTAAATCTATGAAAATAAAATATATTTATTTTTAAAATTAAATTATTCAATAATTATTTTTTTGTATTTTTTAATAATTAAAAATTATTCTAAAATTAAAATAATTATATATTTAAACTAAATACCATCAAAGATTAAATATAATATTTATTTATGTATTTATTTTCATTGCAATTTAAATTGTTTAATATTTTTATAATCTAAGTTTATTTTTGTACTTTAATTTGCATTGCTTCTTTTTTTTTTTAGATTGTTCGATTATTTTCATATGTTTAAGAATTAATGTGTACTTTTTTAAAAAACATTTCAGACTTACTATCTATGAAATTTAAATTTATTTACCTAAAAAATTTTAAAATTTAATAATGCATTTTTATTATTTTTTTAAATTTTTATATAGTGCTAGTAAATTTAGGTCGATTAAATTTTATAAAATGTCGAATAAACCTTAGAATTATATTTTTAAATTAGAATGTTGTTTAAATAAAAATTTTTAGAATTTTCTTATCTATTTCAGACCAATATTTTAAAATTAAGTTAATTTTGTATTTCAACTAAATACTATCTAAGATGATAAAATAAATTTATTTTTAAAATAATTAAAACATACTTAGTTATAACATATTCAATACATATTAATTATTTTTGTAATTTTTGTGTTTTCTTAATTATTACTTTCATTTATATTTTTATATTAAGTTTTTATAAATACTTACATTGTTGAGTTATTATTCTAGTAAATTTCATAAGTATTAGGATTATACATTTGAAGTAAATATTTAAGATTTTTTATAATTATTTTTATATTCTTGTTAATTAAATAATTTAATTTAATCTATGAAAATAAAATATATTTATTTTTAAAATTATTAAATTATTCAATTTATTTTTTGTATTTTTTAATAATTAAAAATTATTCTAAAATTAAAATAATTATATATTTAAACTAAATACCATCAGAGATTAAATATCTTATTTATTTATGTATTTAATTTTCATTGCAATTTAAATTGTTTAATATTTTTATAATCTTAAGTTTATTCTGTACTTAATTTGCATTGCTTCTTATTTTTTTTTAGATTGTTCGATTATTTTCATATGTTTAAGAATTAATGTGTATTTTTTTTAAAAACATTTCAGACTTACTATCTATGAAATTTAAATTTTATTTACCTATAAAATTTTAAAATTTAATAATGCATTTTTATTATTTTTAAAATTTTTATATAGTGCTAGTAAATTTAGGTCGATTAAATTTTATAAAATGTCGAATAAACCTTTAGAATTATATTTTTAAATTAGAATGTTGTTTAATAAAATATTTTAGAATTGTTCTTATCTATTTTCAGACCAATATTTCAAAATTAAGTTAATTTTGTATTTCAACTAAATACTATCTAAGATGATAAAATAAATTTAATTTTAAAATATTTAAAACATACTTAGTTATAACATATTCAATACATATTAATTATTTTTGTACTTTTTTGTGTTTTCTTAATTATTACTTTCTTTATATTTTTATATTAAGTTTTATAAATACTTACATTGTTGAGTTATTATTCTAGTAAATTTCATAAGTATTAGGATTATACATTTGAAGTAAATATTTAAGATTTTTTATAATTATTTTTATATTCTTGTTAATTATATAATTTAATTTAATCTTTTAAAATAAAATATTTTTTTTTAAATTATTAAAATTAAATTATTCAATACTTATTTTTTGTATTTTTTAATAATTAAAAATTATTCTAAAATTAAAATAATTATATTTTAAACTAAATACCATCAAGAGATTAAATATCTTATTTATTTATGTATTTAATTTTCATTGCAATTTAAATTGTTTAATATTTTTATAATCTTAAGTTTAATTCTCTACTTAATTTGCATTGCTTCTTTTTTTTTTTTTAGATTGTTCGATTATTTTCATATGTTTAAGAATTAATGTGTATTTTTTTTAAAAACATTTCAGACTTACTATCTATGAAATTTAAATTTTATTTACCTATAAAATTTTAAAATTTAATAATGCATTTTTATTATTTTTTTAAAAAATTTTATATAGTGCTAGTAAATTTAGGTCGATTAAATTTTATAAAATGTCGAATAAACCTTTAGAATTATATTTTTAAATTAGAATGTTGTTTAAATAAAATATTTTAGAATTGTTCTTATCTATTTTCAGACCAATATTTCAAAATTAAGTTAATTTTGTATTTCAATAAAATACTATCTAAGATGATAAAATAAATTTAATTTTAAAATATTTAAAACATACTTAGTTATAACATATTCAATACATATTAATTATTTTTGTACTTTTTTGTGTGTTCTTAATTATTACTTTCATTTATATTTTTATATTAAGTTTTATAAATACTTACATTGTTGAGTTATTATTCTAGTAAATTTCATAAGTATTAGGATTATACATTTGAAGTGAATATTTAAGATTTTTTATAATTATTTTTATATTCCTGTTAATTAAATAATTTAATTTAATCTAAGAAAATAAAATATATTTATATTTAAAATTATTAAAATTAAATTATTCAATACTTATTTTTTTGTATTTTTTAATAATTACAAATTATTCTAAAATTAAAATAATTATATATTTAAACTAAATACCATCAAGAGATTAAATATGTTTTATTTAGGTATTTAATTTTCATTGCAATTTAAATTGTTTAATATTTTTATAATCTTAAGTTTATTGGTACTTAATTTGCATTGCTTCTATATTTATTTTTAGATTGTTCAATTATTTTCATATGTTTAAGAATTAATGTGTATTTTTTTTAAAAAACAATTTCAGACTTACTATCTATAAAATTTTATTTTATTTACCTATAAAATTTTAAAATTTAATAATGCATTTTTATTATTTTTTAA
>JAGSPU010001361.1:0-18531 GCA_019321725.1 Paulownia fortunei
CAATTTCGATCTCTACTGCACTTATTTCCTCTTCCAACTACTTTTTCACCCATTTCTAGGCTAAATTGGCTTTTCCTATTTTCATATGAATTGTACCTCTGTGTCTTGGGTTTCTATAGGGACTTGTGACCCTTTAGGTTCACTACTAAACTAGTAGTGGACTTGCAATATTTGCAACTTATGAATAACAATTATTTCGATTAATTAATCTAATTAATTAATCCAATTGGAATTAACTACCTCACTATCCACGAAAATATCTAGCAAATAATCATGTCAAACTAGTTTTAGGTAAAATAACAAGCAATCCTATTTCAATTATGAATACCATGCACGTAAGGTCCTTCCGTCAACTAATCTTTGGATTTTGTCTAGGGAATAGATAAAAGTCGAAACCCTAAATAACTCAATAACTATGATTCCATTCCAAGTTTCAGTGACTCTTCATGAATCATCATAAACCTTTTTTTGACATTCATCATACCTTGTCCAAGGATTTCAGAATCATGAACTATGAAAATTTAGGATATTCACTTGTTCTACCAGACAAATGATAGATCTTTTGTTGGCCACTCATTAACCTCTATACATGTAGATGTAATACCCAATGTAATCTCTTGATGATGGTCAGGCAATCAGAGAATACATCAAAGTAAGACATGACACGTACAAGATTACTATGGTGCATCAAGTCAAAGGCCTAGTCGCACACTATTGTAACATAGAGATTCTTAATTCGACAAATAAATTTTTTAACTAACAATTTCTTGCAGGTCAATTCAGTGTACTTGTTCTCCAACAGGCACTCGTACACATGCACTTGCGCTATGCTAATACCTATAGAATGAAATATCCTCATCTTCTGAGCATACATTGTATGCGTAAATCTTGTTGGTCTATTTGATGTCTCATCTCAAAAAGCCTTTGACTCGAAACTTATTTAAGAGTAAAGCCTTAGAGACATGTTCTATGATCACCATCGTATGCGTGACTATGCCTTATAGCTAAATTTTATTTAAGGACTTTATCTACACTGAAAAAAAATACAAGACATAAGATAAAGAAAGTATGTTTTATTAATATGATTTCCAATAAGATTATCCTACAAAACAAAAGAGTACAATACACTCAATCTAATTAGGGCATCGGGTATCTTACTCTAACATATCTGATATTGTTGGGTAACAAATAAATATGAGATATTTATTTTGATATTTATAATTATTATCTAGAATTATGAATTTTAAATAATTGCAAAATAAAGGTTAAAGATGTCTTTCCTATCAAATAAAGGGATTTGCCTTTTAGAGTTAGAAGAGGATTAGGAAACTAAGGATTGAGTAAGAATAAATGGGAATTTCTCCCTCTTTCTTCTTAGCACATATTTTCACCAACAGAGAGAAAGAGAATTCTCTAACTTCTTGTTGAATATTTTCCTTCTCCTCTCCTAAGCCCAGTCTTGTAATTTCAAAAGTTAAAAATATCACAAGATAAATTATACAATATAATTTAATTTAGTGTTAGAACGCCCACTCTTTTCTATTAGTGTGGAGGCTTGGATTAGAAGATCTTGGCATCTAATTCAATTAAATTGAAGCTTGGTGAGAAAGGCTTGAAGATTTTGAATGCATAATTAGAAAAAGAATTAGATTCTTTTATAAGGTTATGTTTTCTGAAACTCTCCCAAATATAATTATCATGTTTTATAGAAATAATTAAAATTACGTATTCATATATTTGCATTAATTTTGTGAAAATGTTTGTAGTGCCTAATACTATATCATTTTGATGCACCCAATTTGATTAGGAAGCAAATAAAATTATTTTTATTCGATAAATTTATTTCTAGTATGACATGGTAGGGAAAGAGATTCATCAGAATTTTGAACGTCCAAATTTCAAAGGGAAGGAAGGACTGACTCCTATTACATTGGCCAACCCTCCCTATTGAGTGGCTATCGTATCAGTTGTGGACCTCCATGAGAGGTTATTCTTGCAGAGTGCAGTTCATGATGGAGAAATTATCAGGATCAATAATAGTGACAGTAGATGCCACCCTACAGTGCAGTTCATGATGGAGAAATTATCAGGATCAATAATAGCGACAGTGGATGCCACCCTACAGAGTTGAGAGGTAGCTTAGTTAGCACCTCTTAAGTAGAAGGAGTCAATGACTTTTGAGAAAAGGAAGAGAACTCTAAGAGGATATAAAATGAGAAGAAGAGAGCTATACATCTATGTAATGTAGAAGTGGTGGTACTGGTGAGGTCCCAACTTAATTTAGTAGATGAGGAAGATTATGATGTAACTGAAAGGTGAGGTCTTCGATCAAAAGAGATAAATATTTTTTGGATCAAACATTATAATAGATGAGTTGCCTATGACTTTAGGGCACTCTACTATGAAAATATTGGAATTATTGACCCTTAGAAGCACCTATGCCAATTCAAATTAGCACTACTCTACAAATATTTGGATGGGTTGAAGTACAGGTTTTTTCGATAACTTTGGTCAGGTCTGCTAAAGAAAAAAAAGAGCAACTAAAAGGTTTATCCCCTCAACTATATAGAGGATTTTGGTTTAATTAAGATAGCTCATAACTTGGTACGGATAAGACCCAAAGTGAACATGCCCTACCTCAACATGGATCTAACCTATAGACTTGTCAAGCAAAAGAAAAGGCACTTTGGCCTACAAAAGGATGAGATCATACAAGTAGAAGTCAAGAAATTATTGGAGACAAGGCACATAAAGAAACCTAGTTCCCTGAGTGGTTGTCTAACATAGTTCTCATGCCAACAGGGGAAAATGGAGGAGGATGTGTGTTGATTTTTAAGATATAAATAAAGTTTATCCTAAGGAACATTATCTCAAGTAATCAAGATGAGTTAACAAATTGGAAATTTGATAGATTAAAATCTCAAAACATAGGTTTCAACTTTGGCTACATCAACCCCTAGAAACTATAATTTAGTTCATGACTAATGTAGTAAATCTCATAGACAAGTTTTATTACATCATATGAATGGAACTGAAAAAAAAGTAAAGAAATTGATAAACAAGAGAAAGAATCCTCTTTGTGTCTAGGTGAAAGATGTCTTTAGTTGTCTTCTCCAAACCTAGCTTCCTTCCCAAGCTCCTCTTTGTGCTCTCCAAAGTGCCAAAAGGTGTTGGGAATGAGCCATATGTTCTCTATTTATACCATGTCCCAAAAAAACTCTTTAAAACACTTTTACCACAACCTTTTAGGGTGCCTGAAAGAATAGAAGGCACTACCACATTTTTTCCCTTTGTGTCATGGTGTGAGACTTTCCTCAAGTTACTATCCAATTTTCTACATCCGCATCGCGACTCCTGCATTAGGCGCCACAATGCCAGGTCTATTTTTTGGCCATTTATCATTATATCTTTCTCTCCTCTTTAACTCGTCCAAACTCGTCTAACAAGAAGTATTTCCTGCAAACTAAGTAAAAAGTATCAGACTATATATAATTTACTTGAAACCAATCAAATAACTAGGTTAAAAGTATTCAATTCGTTGGTATAAAACCAAATCAACACTGAGTTATCTACGTGTAATAGCCACCCCATTTTTTCATCACAAGACTTGGTCAAATCATGGAATCTGCTAGTGTTTGTGCTTTGATGGTGGTCTTGGGTTGATATCGAACTTACCCAGTTTTACCCTCATTTTATTATCTTGATAGATGCTTCACGTTTATTCAAGATATGTCTCAAAAGGCTATCAGTAAGAAAAATTACCTTGTGGGATATGAAGCAAAGCCTTAGCATTCTTGCAGTCATAATAAGATCTAGCGCTAGCTTTCTCTATCTTAAGGTACCTCTATGAGCCCCTCGCAATACTTTACTCACATATTATATAGTCTTCTATGAAGTTCCTTCATCTCACAGTACAATTGAGCTAACCACCTGCTCCTCTATTAACAAATAAATTTTATCCTTATTTGTTGGCTTTCTATATTTTCTTGAATCATCTTAATATCAAATTTTTGGAGAGACTTATGTCAACAATATCAAGATATGCTATATCAAAAAGTTTCAACCCAATACTAACTCTTTAACCTGATTTTTCTCTTTTATACTAACCGAAAGGGGCTGGGTGGTAAACATGAAAGTTGTAGATCTATCCCTTATCTTTCAAAGTCATCAATAATCAGGCCAATTTATCTTTAGAGTACAATATTATGCTCCAAAATAGAAACTTACCCAAAGCTAGAATTAGCGCTTGGAGTTTTTGGCTAAGCTTTTTCTTGAATTTGTTGGACATCTTCACCACTTCTATTTCTCTATAAATATCATATAAAACACATAAAAAGAAGCAGAAAATGCTTGATGATTAAGAAAATATTAAGTTAAAGGAATCTAAATTAAAGGTATAAAACCAACTCAACAACAAGCCACATTAGACATTTTTTACACTTGTAGAAATATTTTTATTAAATTAATATCAATAAAAGGCATTTTTTCATCTTAAATTTCATATTAGAAAATTGGATGAAGACCCCACACCATACATAGCTATGGGTCATAGTCGTGTATATAATAGTGATCGTAGAATATATCTTTATGACTTTGGTGGTAAAAATATTCCATTGAAGATTCATTGAGACGGGACATCGACGAGTCTAGTGAGACTTGTGCATACAATGTAGGCTTATAAGGATACCTCATTCTATAGGTTTTGGTGTTGTGACACTAGTGCATGTATGTGGGTGACATGAACATTAAACAACCCAACCCGAAAAGTCCTAATTGGAAATAACATTTTTTAATATAGAATTTTCCCATTATGATATTGCATGATTTAGCCCTTAGATTTGGCACACTATGGTAACCTTGTGCATGACATATTGTACTTTAATTTATTTTCTAATTGCTTGACAATCACAAGAGGAATATTTGGGTGTAATATCTTCATGTATGGAGGTTAATGAGTAGCTCTAGATAAATATGTGAATCTCCTATTTTTCCATGAACTTGACTCTGGAAACTCTTTGGCAAGGTTGGATGGAAAATGGAAAATGGGGTTTTCTATATTCATCATAGGGCCAAAATACTAGGACTTTTTTTAATCAAAGGCACTTGTACCTATGTGGTGGGTTGGTATAGACCCCTACACATTCATTAATATAACCAAAATGGGAAAACAAGTGAGTTTTGTGGAATTCAAATAAGGAGTACTTACTGCGTATACAAACTCAAAAAATAATAAATAAGGAGTACTTATTCATAAACATAATTAATGAGAGAAATAGGAAAAAGAAATAAAACATGGAAGTAGGATGAGTTTCTTCCCCTTGTAGATGTCTTCTTCTCAACTCTTGGAAGAATTCTCTCCTTTTCTTCTTCTTCTTCCTTCTTCTTTCTTGGCTTGTTTTCTCTTCTCTCCCTCTCTCCCTCTCTAAAAAATCTGATTTCTTCACCCTTGGAGGCTTTTGAATACCTAAAAATCACATGGGAGATGCCCAAAATAGGGCAAAATAATTATTTTGCCCTTACTTGCCCAGTTGGCAGCGCCTAGGCGCTGCAGCATGCTTTAGTCCAGCGAGGGCAGCGCCGAGGCGCTGCACATTCTGTCCTGGACAGTGATTGCAGCGCCTAGGCGCTACATGGCAGTGCCTAGGCGCTGCTCTTGCTGTCCAATTTCGATCTCTGTTGCGCTTATTTCCTCTTCCAATTGGTTTTTCACCCATTTTTAGGCTAAATTGGCTTTTGCTGTCTTCATATGAATTGTACCTCTATATCTTGGTTTTCTATAGGGACTTGAATCAACTCAATATGAAATTTGTGAAAAGAGTTATACCTTAAATACCAAAATGTATTATACCAAAAAATTTTAGTCAAGTGCAGACTGTTTAACCCAATTTTTCTCATTGAAATAGAAAGAACTGAATTTCATGATAAACATAAAAATTATAGATATATCTCTTGGCTTTCCAATGATTCATGAAAAAAGTCAAAATGATATTGGAACAAAACGTTATAATTGAAATACGAACACTGCCCCAATAGCACCAAAAAGCGAATTATTCTAAATTTAAACCAAGTTTTATGTTTCTTTCCATTTTTTCCTCATTATGCTATTACCTACAATATTTCAAACTAAATGCCTAAAAATTAACAAAACACTCAAAAACTAAACAAAAATTTAAGCAAATGGTACTCAATTAATGGGTATAAAATCCACTCATCAAGGACCTTATATGTATGTTACTTGTAATTGAAATAGTTTCACTCGCTAATTTACCTAAGATTAGGTAGTAATGATACACTTACTAGGTGTTTCCTATGACTTGTGAGATTCTTGGAATTAAGGAGCTAATTGCAAGATGATTAATTAATTAGATTAATTAATCAGAATAATCATTATTCATAAGTTACAAATATTACAAGCCCACTGCTAGCTTAGTTGTGAACCTAAAGGATCACACAGAATTTGGGATGACACATTTCTAATTTAGAAATTGATCTAAGATGTTGGTTCTAATAAATTAATGCAGATTAATTAATTGGGGCTTAAATTAATTCAAGGAATTGAATTAATTATTTAATTAAATAATTAAATTATTTAATTGGACTTAATAAGATTAGAAAGCCCAAATTGGAGTGGAGCAATTATTATTTGATTAGATCAATTTATTGTGTAGATCATAAATTAATTTAATTATTAAATTAATTTATTCAATTAAATAATTAGATTATTTAATTGGACTTAATTTGATTAATGGGCTAGATGAAATTAATTAATTGAATTTGGGCTTAAACAATTAATTTAATTAATTGAGAAAAGTTCAATTCAAGGAGGCCCATAAGAGTTAGAATAAAGATGCAGATCCAAGAATGGAAGATTGTTGAAAAAATATCTAATTAGATTAGATAATGACAATATCTCCAAATTACCTTACTCAGATTAAGAAGATAATGAAGACCCTCAACACCCAGTTCATGTATATCTACCAGGAGGGAAATCAAGCAGTGGATGGCTTAGCTAATGTAGCATGCTCAGGACAAAAAAAGGAATTATTCACACCATCTCAAGTTTGTCTTTCATTTTTATCATTATGAACTAATTTATTTTTCTATGGTTGTGATGTAATCTAATTATGATGTTTTGACTATTTGTATCAATTCAATTCTTGATTTATCTATCAACTTAAGTTTTCTATATTGTTCTTAATGCTTTCAATTAATTGGCCATTAATTGAATGATTTGCTAATCATATTAATCCGGGAGGTGATATATGTGTCTAGTTCTATGTGTAGAAAACCATAAATTGCATGTGAGATAGGAATATACTTACATGGTTTGTGTAGTCTTATTGGAGATCCATAGAACCTAATGAATTGTTGATTGTTGTAATTCATATAGGAATATAGTGGGTTAGAAATTGATGATATTTTCATTAGACCTTGGGAGAGGCTAGTAGATAATTTAGGGATTCTCGACTATCACTTGGGAAATAAATTGAGATTGATGAGATGAATTATTCAATTTGGACTAATGACGATGAAATCATAACCCTAGGCTTTTAGTTATTGAATTTCATCATTAGTTGATTTTGATTATTTGTTTAGTCTAGTTAGATTTTGTTAGTAATCATAAGCATCAACATCGAATTTTGTTTATTTAAATAAAATTAGAGTTAACATAATTTCGGTACTTAATAATTCAACAATCCTCGTGGGAACGATAATATACTCATTATTTTATTACTTGTATACGATAACGTGCACTTGCGTTCATGAATTTTCACAACAAGTTTTTGGCGCCGTTGCCGGGGATTGTTTTGTTTTGTTAATATCGATACCAAATATCTTTGATTTTATTTTGAATTTTTATTGTATATATATTTATCTTTTCTCTTATTTTTATTTTTCTTTCATTGTTTGAGTGTGCCCTTGTTTATAATCGCAGGTATTTTCTTGTGTGTGATAATTGAGCAAAAAGTGGTAGACAAGATGTCATATAATTCATAATATTGGCTAAATGAATATTACATGACAAATCAAATTTCAACTCATGCCTTTAGGATTAATCAAGAAGATGCCATTAATGCATTGACTACTCAAGTACGTGAGTCATATGGTGGTTTTCAAGTAAGAACACAATACCAAGGGAGAAATCAATTTGTACCACCACACGTCGAGCATGCTCAATATGGGTGGAATTACACCCAGCTGCAAAATTATCCCTTCTCCAATACTTATCAAGGATGGCCAAGTTATTCTAATGATTCATGGAGAAATGATAAGAATATGATGTGGCATACACCTAGTTACCCACCGTCAAAGATGAAGCGAAGCCTTGAAGAAGCATTAGCTCAATTTGAACGTACTACCGATCGAATCTTGTTGCGAACTAAACCTAGTAATCCATCACTGGAGATGATTTTTCTTGATGAAGCAATGGCTCGATTAGCAAACACTCAGAGCTAATTTATGTTGGAAGCTACAATTGATGTCCAAAATTCATCATCACAACTTCAAAACTCAGACATCCAAAATTGTGAGATGGATAACATGTTTCCAACAAGACATCAAGACAATTTAGCTTACACAACTGAGGAAAATGAAGAGGGCGAAGAACATTGTGATGATAATTTACTAAGTGAGGAAAAGATTGAAACCATCTTGTGGATTGAAAAATTGATGAAGGATAAACAAGATGTATCAACACAAATGCCTCCAATGGAGAAAAGAGAAGAATATTGGGATGTTAGTTTGCTAAGTGATGAAGAGAGGGAAACTGTTTTGTGGATAAAATAACTGATGAAGGATGAACAAGAGGTATCAACACAAACACCTCTAGTGGAGAATAGAGAACACCAAGAAAATGTTCAACCAAGCCCTTCTCAAGAGCCATCATGGGAAGTTTCTTATCCTCATCTTTTACAAAATAGCAGACCTATGTCAAATATTGTGGAGGATGATACGGGGATCTCATTGCACAAGTATGAAGTGGAGGATTATGAATTGGGAGATTGCTCATTAAGTTATATGGTGGGAAATGAAGGTCTACTTGAGGATGTTGACAAATCTATTATCCATATAGATTTCATCATCCCCGAAATTGAAAAGGACAAAAACATCTCTTTCACACAAGGAGAAATATTTTTTGTCATCGGGCATGCACTCAACAATATGAAAGAGGCATTTGATCCCATGTCGGTTTATGCTCACTATGCTTATCTTTGGGGATCACCTACACTTCTAGAGCATACAAAGTCATGGCATGATAAACACTTATTTTTGGATCTTAGTTGAGCAAGGAAGAAGTCCGGTTGAAGACTATAAATCAAGCGCTTCTTGGGAGGCAACCCAAGTGTTTTAAATTATCTTTTATTTTTATTATTTAGTTGTTTAATGTTAATTTTGTTATTTTATTTGATTTTGTTTGTTTTCATTTCAGGATCCAACTCAAATTTAGGGGAGGACTTGTAAAATAAGGAGTGATATGCCACCAACTAATGAATGCACATCCATCACTATTCTAAAAGAGGATGATGATCAAGTTGATGAGAACTAACACCATTCAGGGAAGTCTTCTATGCCTTATCTTGCTTTATTTAACATTGAGGACAATGTTAGTTATAAGTTTGGGGGTGGATGTATGTGTTTCATTTGATTTTGTTTGTTTATAGCTTTAGAAAATTGATGAATGTTGTGCTTATGTATGTGCTTGACTCTTGTGGCAATTTTATCTTTCTTGTAATTCTTTGACATATTGAGCACATAGCTTTGAACATTTGGATTTTTTTTACTTAGAAAAAGTTTATGCTAATTCAATACTTTCTTTTGGCAATCTCATAAAATTCTAGAACTTGTTTGATTATCACTCGAGGCGAAATCCTAGACTACATAACATTAAGAAAGTGATTTAGGCAATTTTTGGACCATTTGAACCTTTCAAGCCACTTTGTTTACGATGCATAATCCCTAGTGTCCCCCATTGAGCTTATTGAGCCATTTTCTTTATCACCCTACAAATCAACCTCAACCAATGTTTTTCTTTTTATCTTATATATTACCCCACACTCAACTCATTGATATTCTAGTAACATCATTTTGAGCATTGAAAGTGGTTTGAAAAAAATGGCAAAAGAGAGGTGGTGATTTGTACAAAACTCTCGAAAAAATATGTCAAGAAATATGAGAAAAGAGTGCAACACCCGTTGTTTATAAAAACAAATAAGTTTGGGGGTGTAGCACTTCAAAAAAAATGTGAAAAAAAGAGAGTTTAACGAATAAAGTGGTGTGATAAAAAAAAACAAAGGTTCATGAAGGTGTGAGACGAAAATGTGGTGATGCTCATCAACAAGGTTCTAAAATAGTTGTGTGTTATGAGTAATTTGAGCTACTATATTATCTTTTATCCTACCATTACCTTAGCCACACATTACAAGCTTTCAAAGTTCTAATGATCCTTGGTGTTGTGTTAGTTTACATTAGTGGAGAGTGACATGAAAAACAAGCCTATAGAATTATAAATCAAATAAATAAATGATCAATAATTTTGTTGTAAGTTTGCATAAACCAATCCGAGTAGTAAAAAGTTAAGTGTAAGAGGCTACACACACACACTCAAAGGATTTAAAGATGGGTGAATGTGGCACTTGAGTTGAAATCATGCATTTTGATGATATTTTGATATTTCCTTGAGTTATAAACTTACAACATTTTGTGAAACTCATTTGGCTAGTAGGTTTAATTATCACTTGTTATTTTACTTGTTTTATTTCTTTCTTTTGCTCGAGGACTAGCAAAATATTAAGTTTGGGAGTATTTGATGAGTGGATTTTATACCCATTAATTAAGTACCATTTGCTCAAATTTTTGTTTAGTTTTTGAGTGTTTTGTTAATTTTTATGCATTTAGTTTGAAATATTGTAGGTAATAGCATAATGAGGAAAAAATGGAAAGAAACATAAAACTTGGTTTAAATTTAGAATAATCCACTTTTTGATGCTATTGGGGCAGTGTTCGTATTTCAGTCATAACTTTTTGTTCCAATATTATTTTGACTTGTTTCTTGAATCATTGGAAATCCAAGAGATATATATATATATAATTTTTATGTTTACCATGAAATTCAGGTCTTTCTATTTCAATGAGAAAAATTGGGTTAAATAGTCTGCACTTGACTAAAAATTTTTGGTATGACATATTTTGGTATTTCAGACATAACTCTTTTCACAGATTTCATATTGAGTTGTTAGAGGGAGGACATGTAGACTCCTTGGTAAAAGATTCACAACAATCCTATAATTGATTGCCTCAAGCCTAACATCTAAATCAAAGAGTTTGAAAGTGTAACAAATTACATCACTATCTTTATTTATATTTTATTTTAAATTGTTAATAACAACGATCGGTAGAATCATTGTGAAACTGGGGCAATGCAATAAACATTATTTTATGTTTTATTTAAAATTTCTAATTTCCACTGTGTTTACTCCCTAGGTTATAGTGAACCCAACAAGATATTCACAGTGATCTTTGGTATTTATAATTAACACCCACTTTAGAAAATAATTTATTATAATTAAAAGTATAATTAAATTTATTGCATAAAACCCATTTCAGTGTTTATGAATGTGGATTCAGGACTTATAGACCTATCATTTATTAATTCCAAGATTATTCCACTTAAATTCTGGAATTACACTCATATAATTATAGAACAATTTATTCTAATCAACACTCAGTAGTCCATCGATATAATCATTACATACGATTTGAGCCTCCATAGGGGATTCATCACTAGAGCTAGGTTTTTTATTAACCTCTCTAATTATCTCTTGTTCCTTGTCTACCATTAATTCAATAGTGAACAATTAATTTATAACCAATTTATAAATTTGAGCACTCTACCATTCAATTCTAAAATTAACTAATCAAGGGAACTATCTTAATACTTTCCGTGGGAAGGTATGGATTTTATATCTGTAAGTTACATTCTCAGTTGCTTATCCCAATATTATCCCAAAATATAAGTGTTTAGGAATGCTAAATAACAAACCTTTGATGAGCAAATCAAAGATCATAATGAAATAGACAGAAGTCTATAACCACTTAGGATTAACATCAACCCATATATGATCATCTATTGATGTTATTTGAATTTTAAAAAAAATAATGGAAGTTATATGATAATTCAAATCACATCTCGTCCAGTCTTATATAATCACATAATATAAAGTGTCTCTAGTATGATGTCACCACATCAATAGTCCGGATAAGACCATTAT
Source organism: Paulownia fortunei (assembly GCA_019321725.1). Taxonomy (NCBI): domain Eukaryota; kingdom Viridiplantae; phylum Streptophyta; class Magnoliopsida; order Lamiales; family Paulowniaceae; genus Paulownia; species Paulownia fortunei. The sequence continues at coordinate 12,270 of JAGSPU010001361.1, forward strand.
ATTCTTAATATAAATGGACCGCACTACTAATGATTTAATTAAAGATCCCAACTTTAATTAATTTTATAATGGACTAATTTAGTTTATTGTGCATAATCTCAATCCTTTCGTATATAACACTTATATACTAAGATTATGGTTGTAAAAATAAACATGAATTCTCTGATATTCAAAAGCATACCATTATACAAAAAAAAACAAGTATAAAATATTATTTTAATAATTTAGCAACTAATGTATTAATACATGCTTTTAGGGCACTATTTTAACAACCTCCTACTTATCCTAAAGCAGGTGAGACATGTCTCTCAATTCGAATCCCAACATATGACTTTCAAATATCCTAGCAACATCTTGGTGAATGGATCAATAAGATTGTTTTCATATACTATTTTTCTTAACAAGCACATCACATCTATGTACTATCTCTCTGATCAATTGGTATTTTCTTTTTATTTGCTTTCCTCTCTTGTGACTTTTTGGTTCTTTCAAATTAGCCACTACTCCACTGTTGTCACAATACAATGCCAATGGCTTATCCATATTTGGAATAACTTCCAAATTAATAAAGAACTTCTTGAGTCATACTGCTTCCTTAGCTGCTTCACAAGGGACTATGTATTTAGCCTCCATAATTGAATCAACAATATTGGATTCTTTAACACTTCTCAAGAGTATGACTCCACTACCAAGAGTGAACACTAATCCAAAAGTCAACTTTTGATTATCTCTATGTGATAGGAAATCATAATCAGTGTATCCAATAAGATTCAAGTCTCCACTTAAGTAAACTAGTATATAGTTTCTCATTCTCCTATGATACTTGAGCATATTCTTCACCACTACCCAATGATCTAATGTTGGATTTGACTACTGACTATCTCTACCACATAGTAAATATCAAGCCTTGTACACAACATGGTGAATCTTGTAGAGGCATAGGGAACTCATCTCATATCCTCCTCTTCCTGTAGAATCTTGGGACATTGCTTCTTGGAGAGGATGATCCATGTTGGGTTAGCAAGTAACCCTATTTAGAATTTTTCATTGAATAATGCATGAGCATCTTATATGTATAAGATGCCTAAGATAGTACCAAAATCTATTCTTGTGATCCTGAATAATTTGTATCCCAAGAATGTAATTTGCTTCTCCTAAATCCTTCATTTGGAATTACTTAGATAGCCAGTTCTTAACATTTGATAATATTTCTACATAATTTCCAATAAGTAGAATTCCATCTACATAAAGTACTAAGAAAACCATCTTCTTATCTTTATGTACTTGTATACATAAAGTTCATCAACTTTTTGATCTAACCATAAGACTTAATCGTCTCATCAAATCTTAGGTTCCATGATCTAGAGGCTTGCTTCAATCTATAAATGGACCTCAACAACTTGTAGACTTTATGCTCTTAGCCTTGTTCTATTAAACCCTTTAGTTGTTGCATATAGATGTCTTCCTCAAGATAGCCATTTAAAAAGGTTGTCTTGACATCCATTTGCTATATCTCATAATCTAGGCTCACAACATTGAGAGCAGTATGAGGATGAATTTAAGTATAGCTACAAGCGAGAATGTTTCCTCACAATCGAGTCCTCTTTCTGAGTGTAGCCTTTCAAAATTCCATTCTTTTATTTTAAGTATTAATTCTTTTATCACAAGTTGATAACAAGAATTAATATATTCTATACACACTCCATAAACTAGGTTAGAAAAGCAATTAGAATTACTAGCAGAATTCTAATTTTATGTTTTTACTCAAAGTGTAGACTACTTTAGAGAGGAGACGCATGGATCCCTGTCAACCGAATTCAGAAAAAGGGCTAGCAATTGATTGCTTCAATCCTTATGAAAGTCAGAGTGTATAAAAGGTATAAATCAAAATTTTAATTATTTTATTACACCATTGGAAATTGTGAGATAGTTAGAAATCACATCGGATTTGGGGTATTATTGTAATTGTTATAGCATGATATTTTTAAATTTTTAATTTTTTGCTATGCATACTGTGATACCCGAGCCTCTTACTACTCATATGGCCAAATATGATTCATGCATTACGTGTTAATTTTATATGCTATTTGCATTTCTATTGACATTGCATAATTTATTTCATTTTATACGATATTCTTGAATATTAAACTTAATTATGAAGTTCTTGCACGGTATTAGTTATTGAATTTCCTAATCTAAGTAGTTGATTTTATATTGAAATAAGAAGAAAATGAGGTGGATCAATATTAGATATAGATGGGATATATAGGTTATAATTTTGGAAGTGTTAAAAGTGTTACTAGTAAGCTTATACAGTTTAATTTGATTTGATCAAGTTATTTCAAAAGTATATATTTGTAAATTAACATACTTGGGATATTAGACATGATATAATGTGATTTAAGTGTCCTATTACAAGGCCTATATATGCATATGATTTTAAAAATGCAAACTTGATATTTCATTAAGAATCGGATGTGAATTAGTTTGGAGATCGAATGAACGGACATAGGAAATAACTATGGGAATGAATGGTGACTAAGATAGGTTGCAACCAAATAAAAATAGGTGAGACACACAAGATTAGGGCTGTAAGGGAGAAAATCAGATTTTTCTATTCACTTGCCACCTCATGCTTTCTTATTAAGCTTGAGCTAACATCTCAAGCTAACACCTCAAACCCTTCACCCTTGAGCAACGACCAGACCCTCATTTCAGCCATTTTCAACTTCCAAACACACACCTTAAGGTCTCCATGTGATCCAAATTGATTCCAAGTTGAAATAAAAGCAAGAAAATCAAAGGAGAAGTGATTACCATCAAGTTAACCTCAAAATCTGCATAGGTAACACTTATCTATGGTTTTGCCTTTGGTTTTCAGATTATTATGAATGGTTTTATAGTTTATTAAGCTTTAAATATCTCTTATAAAAGTTTAGGAAGTTTTTAGTTAGACTTTGGTGCACAAAGAAAGAGTTTTTGATGACAAACACTTAATAGGAAATACTTGTGGCAGAAACTGTCATCTTACTATTTTTTGTGTTTTAGGCTTCAAAAGTGTATGGTATGTTGAATAAAACCTATAATTATTACCATTTGCATGACCATATATGAGTTAAGAGTATTGGAATAAATTTTTATCAGTTGGAAATTGAAATAGAGAATGATATTGGATAAACACTCAAACTGCCAAAATAGCAAAATCTGTTTTGGCGTGCTGTGAAGGAAACTGAATTAAGGGAGCTAAATCCATTATTTTTGGTAATATTATGACCTTTTTGTCTACTTATATATGTTATATAATTATGGTAAATTGTTTGGAGTGATTGAATATACTTAATGGTGCCAAAACTATTAATGTCATGAAGTGTGCAAAACTGTCACGGTAGGAAACAATCTGTTTCAGTATGTCGTGAAGAGAGCTGAACTTGGAAAGCTATATCCGTGATTTTTAGAAATTATATGATATGGTTACATTTATATACATGTTATCTAGTGTGGTAAAAATTTGGGAGTGATTGGATATGCTTAGGGATGTTAAAATTATCATGCAACTAAACTTGACAGCAAGAAAATATGAAAATGTGAATCTACCACATTTGATCACTTAGCATGTTTCAACCTAGATATACTATTAGAGTTATAATACTTCAATTACATGATGTTTGCATGTATTTAAGATGAGAAATTGAGGTATTTGAGGGTCTATATTGGGTTCTAGTTTGTGAAAGCTTGATTGTTAGCTTATAGCTTGGTGTTTAAGGTCTAGTATGAGATTTTGTGCTTTCAACTTGCCAAATTGGGAATGGTGCTTGATGTTGGGTAATATTACAGACTATTTTACATCTAAAGTTGGAGAGGAATACTAAACAAATTTAGACTAAGCCACCAACCAAGTGAAAGGTAAGTAAAGATTCATTTGCAACCACAATGCATAGACATAGTAGATGTGTGAATTATATGTAATATCATAAATCATATGTGCATAGTAGAGGGCTCTCCATTGAGCATACATACATGGGCATTGTCATTAGCACGTGCATGCATCATATACGAGCATTGTGATAAATCTTGCATTGCACAGCATGATTCAGAGAAAAAAAATATTTTGCTGACCACTACTAGTGCACTGAAGCATGCATGGATTTGCATGGTTTTATGCATGGATTTGTAGGTTTGTGTGCATGGATTTGCATGCTTATATGATTATTGGCCATTGGATTATGGCAATGTACAGAGCTCTTTTTCGGTGCATGGGATAGTAGTGTTGGTCAGGGGGCCAAGAAAGAAATAATTTTGAGAGAAATATTTTGATGCATAAAATTGCATTGTGAGCATAGCATTTTGAGTTGCATGACTTGATATTGTGGATTATTCTTTGGCATGCATAATCTTTAGTTGCTGAGCGTCAGCTCATATAGTTTATGCATTGTAGGTGAGCACGATGATACTTGAAGCATCTTTTATTGGCTGGGCGGCGGTTGGAGCTCCTGCAGGTGTTTGAGAGAGTGTGTACATGGATGACGACCTGTTAGGCTATTTTGTTGGCTTGTTATATTTTGAGTCTGTTGTATTATATTTTTAGACTGGTACTATATTTTGCTTTTAAAACTTTACTGTAAATAAGTATGTAAATATTGGGTCGTTATGGGTGTTGAGCTTTTTTATAAATACCGATCCTGCTATATACATGACATATGTTATAAAGTATATTAAATAGGGTTGTGCATGTAAGAAGTGATTTTTCTTTTCTTAAAGTGTTTAAAAAAAAATATTCCATGCATGCACACAGGTTCTATCATGTCAAATTATAATATATATCTAGTTATGTAGTAATGGGGGTGTTACAGAGTGGTATCAGAGCCAGGTCTTGATTTTGTAGACTGTCCTTGTATATGATCTTAGAACTTGTGGAGCGCAGCTACGCTAGTAAGTTTTACATTATCATATATTGCATTACATATTCCATGAATTATATTGGCCATATGTTGTCAAACTTGTGTAAAACAACATTGCAAAATGGTGAGAACTTGTGGTGGTGCCAGAGCACAGAGAAATGAGACACCCACCCTGGTTAATGATCGAGATACCATGATTAACCGATTAACAGAGTTAATTAAACGACAGTCTGAACAAATTCAGCAACTGATTCGACAAAGAGATAATGGTGAACAACCGATGGTGGAGGTAAACCAACAGCGGGCAGACTATATATATATGGTGGGAGAATGATTTAGGAGGTTGGATCCCCCAACATTTGAGGATGCGCTTGATCCTACCGCTGCAGAGGACTGGTTGAGGACCCTGGAAAACATGTTCCAGTATAGCAGGGTGCTAGTAGAGGAGAGGGTAATGTGTGCCACTTTCATACTTCGCGGTAGTGCAGGCCATTGGTGGGACATGATCAGCAGCATAGAGGATATTACTACCATAAATTGGGATAGATTCAAGGAGTTATTTTGAAATAAATATTTCACGGCCCCAGTTCGCATGATGAAGATGAATGAGTTTATACAACTGCGACAAGGAGCAATGACTATTGGGAAATATATTCGTAAATTTGAACAACTGTCCAGGTTCGCTACTCACATGATCAGCACTGAAGTACTTAAAGTAGAGAGATTTTGGAGGGTTTGAGGCCAGAATTATATCGAGATGTGAATATGGCGGGTAATCAAGGGGTGAAATTTTCACAGGTGGCTGAGAGGGCACTAGTAGCAGAACAGGCTGAATTGAGAATCGCTCGTGCACAAGAGGTTCGACAGCAATTCAGACAACAGGGACAGAGATGGATGTGGGGCAAAAGAGACCAGTTCAAATGCAAAAGCTAATCCAAATACAGAAGTCGGGATTTAAATTTCAAAGAGAACAAGGCCAACAACAAGAAGGTCAAAACAAGAGACCACGGGTCGAACAAGGAAAAGCACTGATGCTAGAAGTTGTGTCAGAAATATGGTAATCGACATACTAGAGGTTGCTATATAGATACTAGGATGTGTTTTTGATGTGGAATACCGGGACATATTGCTAAATTTTGCCCAAGTAAATAGAATCAGACCAGCCAAAAGAATGTACCAGCCAAGGTGTTCACCATGACCAGGGCAGATGCAGAAGCAAATCCATCGGTGGTAACAGGTACACTTTATATTTTTAGTGTTCCAACACTTGTATTATTTGATTCTGGAGCTGCGCATTCATTTGCATCCACTGAGTACGTGAAGAGGGTGGGTAGAATACCAGATGTAGCAAAAATCAGTTATAG
>JAGSPU010000576.1:0-19326 GCA_019321725.1 Paulownia fortunei
TTAGGATTTATTATTTTTTTATTTATTATATGTAATTTATTTATTTGAATGTTGTACGTAAAGTAATGTATATTTAGAATTTTGTTCAATATGAAGTGTTGTGATTTTATTTATAATTATATTTAATATCAGTATTTTATTTATTTAAATGTGTATGTGAACAAAGTATTTATTATTTATTTACTATGTATTATCCTTGAGTAATCAAAATAAAATTTTTAATTAAAAAATTGAATATATTGTATATTTTGTTTTGTGTTTTTTGAAAATTTCAAGTCACAAAATGTATTTTCTTGCATTGAATTATTTTATTTTGAAAAATAGTATTTTAGTAACATTACAATATAACTAAAAAATAGTATATTCTATGAGTATTTTATTTATTTAGTATGAGTAATTTATTGATTTGAATGGTGTACGGAAAGTAGTGTGTATCATTTTATTTATTTAAATAGTGCATGTGAACAAAAATATTTATTTTTTATTTACAATGTATATTCTATATTGTAGTTGATAAAATAATGATTTCTGAAATAAACTTCTCTTAGTCCATATTTTAGGATTTTTTTATTTTATTTATTTAATATAAGTAATTTATAGATTTGAATGTTGTACGTAAAATAGTGTATATTTAGAATTTTGTTCAATATGAAATGTTGTGATTTTATTTATAATTATATTCAATATCAGTATTTTATTTATTTAAATGGTGTATGTGAACAAAGTATTTATTATTTATTTACAATGTATATTCCTAGAGTAATCAAAATAAAATTTTTAATTTAAAAATTGAATATATTGTATATTTTGTTTTTTTTTTTGAAAATTTCAAGTTACAAAATGTATTTTCTTGCATTGAATTATTTTATTTTGAAAAATAGTATTTTAGTAACATTACAATATAACAAAAAAAAGTAGTATATTCTATGTGTATTTTATTTATTTAGTATGAGTAATTTATTGATTTGAATGGTGTACGTAAAGTAGTGTGTATCATTTTGTTTATTTAAATAGTGCATGTGAACAAAAATATTTATAATTTATTTACAATGTATATTCTATATATGTAGTTGATATAATTATGATTTATGAAATAAACTTCTCTTAGTCCATATTTTAGGATTTTATTATTTTTTTATTTATTATATGTAATTTATTTATTTGAATGTTGTACGTAAAGTAGTGTATATTTAGAATTTTGTTCAATATTAAGTGTTGTGATTTTATTTATAATTGTATTTAATATCAGTATTTTATTTATTTAAATGCTGTATGTGAACAAAATATTTATTATTTAATTACTATGTATATCCTTGAGTAATCAAAATAAAATTTTTAATTAAAAAATTGAATATATTGTATATTTTTTTTTTTGTTTTTTTGATAATTTCAAGTCACAAAATGTATTTTCTTGCATTGAATTATTTTATTTTGAAAAATAGTATTTTAGTAACATTACAATATAACAAAAATAGTATATTCTATGTGTATTTTATTTATTTAGTATGAGTAATTTATTGATTTGAATGGTGTACGTAAAGTAGTGTGTATCATTTTGTTTATTTAAATAGTGCATGTGAACAAAATATTTATAATTTATTTACAATGTATATTCTATATACGTAGTTGATATAATTATGATTTATGAAATAAACTTCTCTTAGTCCATATTTTAGGATTTTATTATTTTTTTATTTATTATATGTAATTTATTGATTTGAATGTTGTACGTAAAGTAGTGTATATTTAGAATTTTGTTCAATATGAAGTGTTGTGATTTTATTTATAATTATATTTAATATCAGTATTTTATTTATTTAAATGCTGTATGTGAACAAAATATTTATTATTTATTTACTATGTATATCCTTGAGTAATCAAAATAAAATTTTTAATTAAAAATTGAATATATTGTATATTTTGTTTTGTGTTTTTTTGAAAATTTCAAGTCACAAAATGTATTTTCTTGCATTGAATTATTTTATTTTGAAAAATAGTATTTTAGTAACATTACAATATAACTAAAAAATAGTATATTCTATGAGTATTTTATTTATTTAGTATGAGTAATTTATTGATTTGAATGGTGTACGGAAAGTAGTGTGTATCATTTTATTTATTTAAATAGTGCATGTGAACAAAAATATTTATTTTTTATTTACAATGTATATTCTATATATGTAGTTGATAAAATAATGATTTCTGAAATAAACTTCTCTTAGTCCATATTTTGGATTTTTTATTTTTTTATATTAATATAAGTAATTTATAGATTTGAATGTTGTACGTAAAATAGTGTATATTTAGAATTTTGTTCAATATGAAATGTTGTGATTTTATTTATAATTATATTAATATCAGTATTTTATTTATTTAAATGGTGTATGTGAACAAAGTATTTATTATTTATTTACAATGTATATTCCTTGAGTAATCAAAATAAAATTTTAATTTAAAAATTGAATATATTGTATATTTTATTTTGTGTTTTTTGAAAATTTCAAGTTACAAAATGTATTTTCTTGCATTGAATTATTTTATTTTTGAAAAATAGTATTTTAATAACATTACAATATAACTAAAAATAGTATATTCTATGAGTATTTTATTTATTTAGTATGAGTAATTTATTGATTTGAATGGTGTACGGAAAGTAGTGTGTATCATTTTATTTATTTAAATAGTGCATGTGAACAAAAATATTTATTTTATTTACAATGTATATTCTATATATGTAGTTGATAAAATAATGATTTCTGAAATAAACTTCTCTTAGTCCATATTTTAGGATTTTATTATTTTATTTATTTAATATAAGTAATTTATAGATTTGAATGTTGTACGTAAAATAGTGTATATTTAGAATTTTGTTCAATATGAAATTGTTTATTTATAATTTTATTTAATATCAGTATTTTATTTATTTAAATGGTGTATGTGAACAAAGTATTTATTATTTATTTACTATGTATAATCCTTGAGTAATCAAAATAAAATTTTAATTTAAAATTGAATATATTGTATATTTTATTGTTTTTTTTAAATTTCAAGTTACAAAATGTATTTTCTTGCATTGAATTATTTTATTTTGAAAAATAGTATTTTAGTAACATTACAATATAACAAAAAAATAGTATATTTATGTGTATTTTATTTATTTAGTATGAGTAATTTATTGATTTGAATGGTGTACGTAAAGTAGTGTGTATCATTTTGTTTATTTAAATAGTGCATGTGAACAAAAATATTTATAATTTATTTACAATGTATATTCTATATACGTAGTTGATATAATTATGATTTATGAAATAAACTTCTCTTAGTCCATATTTTAGGATTTTTTATTTTTTTATTTATTATATGTAATTTATTATTTGAATGTTGTACGTAAATAGTGTATATTTAGAATTTTGTTCAATATTAAGTGTTGTGATTTTATTTATAATTGTATTTAATATCAGTATTTTATTTATTTAAATGTGTATGTGAACAAAGTATTTATTATTTAATTACTATGTATTATCGTTGAGTAATCAAAATAAATTTTTAATTAAAAATTGAATATATTGTATATTTTGTTTGTGTTTTTTTGATAATTTCAAGTCACAAATGTATTTTCTTGCATTGAATTATTTTATTTTGAAAAATAGTATTTTAATAACATTACAATATAACTAAAAAATAGTATATTCTATGAGTATTTTATTTATTTAGTATGAGTAATTTATTGATTTGAATGGTGTACGGAAAGTAGTGTGTATCATTTTATTTATTTAAATAGTGCATGTGAACAAAAATATTTATTTTTTATTTACAATGTATATTCTATATATGTAGTTGATAAAATATGATTTCTGAAATAAACTTCTCTTAGTCCATATTTTAGGATTTTTTTATTATTTATTTAATATAAGTAATTTATAGATTTGAATGTTGTACGTAAATAGTGTATATTTAGAATTTTGTTCAATATGAAATGTTGTGATTTTATTTATAATTATATTCAATATCAGTATTTTATTTATTTAAATGGTGTATGTGAACAAAGTATTTATTATTTATTTACAATGTATATTCCTAGAGTAATCAAAATAAAATTTTTATTTAAAAATTGAATATATTGTATATTTTATTTTGTTTTTTTAAAATTTCAAGTTACAAAATGTATTTTCTTGCATTGAATTATTTTATTTTGAAAAATAGTATTTTAGTAACATTACAATATAACAAAAAAATAGTATATTCTATGAGTATTTTATTTATTTAGTATGAGTAATTTATTGATTTGAATGGTGTACGTAAAGTAGTGTGTATCATTTTGTTTATTTAAATAGTGCATGTGAACAAAATATTTATAATTTATTTACAATGTATATTCTATATACGTAGTTGATATAATTATGATTTATGAAATAAACTTCTCTTAGTCCATATTTTAGGATTTTATTATTTTTTTATTTATTATATGTAATTTATTGATTTGAATGTTGTACGTAAAGTAGTGTATATTTAGAATTTTGTTCAAATTAAGTGTTGTGATTTTATTTATAATTATATTTAATATCAGTATTTTATTTATTTAAATGGTGTATGTGAACAAATATTTATTATTTAATTACTATGTATATCTTGAGTAATCAAAATAAAATTTTTAATTTAAAAATTGAATATATTGTATATTTTGTTTGTTTGTTTTTGAAAATTTCAAGTCACAAAATGTATTTTCTTGCATTGAATTATTTTATTTTGAAAAATAGTATTTTAAAACATTACAATATAACTAAAAAAATAGTATATTCTATGAGTATTTTATTTATTTAGTATGAGTAATTTATTGATTTGAATGGTGTACGTAAAGTAGTGTGTATCATTTTATTTATTTAAATAGTGCATGTGAACAAAAATATTTATTTTTATTTACAATGTATATTCTATATATGTAGTTGATAAAATAATGATTTCTGAAATAAACTTCTCTTAGTCCATATTTTAGGATTTTTTTATTTATTTATTTAATATAATAATTTATTGATTTGAATGTTGTACGTAAAATAGTGTATATTTAGAATTTTGTTCAATATGAAATGTTGTGATTTTATTTATAATTATATTTAATATCAGTATTTTATTTATTTAAATGGTGTATGTGAACAAAGTATTTATTATTTATTACTATGTATATTCCTTGAGTAATCAAAATAAAATTTTAATTTAAAAATTGAATATATTGTATATTTTATTTTGTGTTTTTTGAAAATTTCAAGTTACAAAATGTATTTTCTTGCATTGAATTATTTTATTTTGAAAAATAGTTTTAGTAACATTACAATATAACTAAAAAATAGTATATTCTATGAGTATTTTATTTATTTAGTATGAGTAATTTATTGATTTGAATGGTGTACGTAAAGTAGTGTGTATCATTTTATTTATTTAAATAGTGCATGTGAACAAAAATATTTATTTTTTATTTACAATGTATATTCTATATATGTAGTTGATAAAATTATGATTTATGAAATAAACTTCTCTTAGTCCATATTTTAGGATTTTATTATTTTATTTATTTATATAAGTAATTTATAGATTTGAATGTTGTACGTAAAATAGTGTATATTTAGAATTTTGTTCAATATGAAATGTTGTGATTTATTTATAATTATATTTAATATTATTTTTATTTATTTAAATGTGTATGTGAACAAAGTATTTATTATTTATTTACTATATAATCTTGAGTAATCAAAATAAATTTTTAATTTAAAATTGAATATATTGTATATTTTTTTTTTTAATTTCAAGTTACAAAATGTATTTTCTTGCATTGAATTATTTTATTTTGAAAAATAGTATTTTAGTAACATTACAATATAACAAAAAAATAGTATATTCTATGAGTATTTATTTATTTAGTATGAGTAATTTATTGATTTGAATGGTGTACGTAAAGTAGTGTGTATCATTTTGTTTATTTAAATAGTGCATGTGAACAAAAATATTTATATTTATTTACAATGTATATTCTATATAGTAGTTGATAAAATTATGATTTATGAAATAAACTTCTCTTAGTCCATATTTTAGGATTTTATTATTTATTTATTTATATAAGTAATTTATGATTTGAATGTTGTACGTAAAATAGTGTATATTTAGAATTTTGTTCAATATGAAATGTTGTGATTTTATTTATAATTTATTTAATATCAGTATTTTATTTATTTAAATGGTGTATGTGAACAAAGTATTTATTATTTATTTACTATGTATATTCTTGAGTAATCAAATAAAATTTTTAATTTAAAAATTGAATATATTGTATATTTTTTTTGTGTTTTTTGAAATTTCAAGTTACAAAATGTATTTTCTTGCATTGAATTATTTTATTTTGAAAAATTGTTTTAGTAACATTACAATATAACTAAAAAATAGTATATTCTATGAGTATTTTATTTATTTAGTATGAGTAATTTATTGATTTGAATGGTGTACGTAAAGTAGTGTGTATCATTTTATTTAATTTATGTGCATGTGAACAAAAATATTTATTTTTATTACAATGTATATTCTATATGTAGTTGATAAAATTATGATTTATGAAATAAACTTCTCTTAGTCCATATTTTAGGATTTTATTATTTTTATTTATTATATGTAATTTATTTATTTGAATGTTGTACGTAAAGTAGTGTATATTTAGAATTTTGTTCAATATTAAGTGTTGTGATTTTATTTATAATTGTATTTAATATCAGTATTTTATTTATTTAAATGGTGTATGAACAAAATATTTATTATTTATTTACTATGTATTATCTTGAGTAATCAAAATAAAATTTTAATTTAAAATTGAATATATTGTATATTTTGTTTGTGTTTTTTGAAATTTCAAGTACAAAATGTATTTTCTTGCATTGAATTATTTTATTTTGAAAAATAGTATTTAGTAACATTACAATATAACTAAAAAATAGTATATTCTATGAGTATTTTATTTATTTAGTATGAGTAATTTATTGATTTGAATGGTGTACGTAAAGTAGTGTGTATCATTTTATTTATTTAAATAGTGCATGTGAAAAATATTTATAATTTATTTACAATGTATATTCTATATATGTAGTTGATAAAATAATGATTTATGAAATAAACTTCTCTTAGTCCATATTTTGGATTTTATTATTTATTTATTTAATATGAGTAATTTATTGATTTGAATGTTGTACGTAAATAGTATATTTAGAATTTTGTTCAATATGAAATGTTGTGATTTTATTTATAATTATATTTAATATCAGTATTTTATTTATTTAAATGGTGTATGTGAACAAAGTATTTATTATTTATTTACTAATATTACTTGAGTAATCAAAATAAAATTTTAATTTAAAATTGAATATATTGTAATTTTATTTTGTGTTTTTTTAAAATTTCAAGTTACAAATGTATTTTCTTGCATTGAATTATTTTATTTTGAAAAATTATTTAGTAACATTACAATATAACTAAAAATAGTATATTTATGAGTATTTTATTTATTTAGTATGAGTAATTTATTGATTTGAATGGTGTACGTAAAGTAGTGTGTATCATTTTATTTATTTAAATAGTGCATGTGAACAAAAATATTTATAATTTATTTACAATGTATATTCTATATATGTAGTTGATAAAATAATGATTTCTGAAATAAACTTCTCTTATATATTTTATTTTATTATTTTATTTATTTAATATGAGTAATTTATTGATTTGAATGTTGTACGTAAAATAGTGTATATTTAGAATTTTGTTCAATATGAAATGTTGTGATTTTATTTATAATTATATTTAATATCAGTATTTTATTTATTTAAATGGTGTATGTGAACAAAGTATTTATTATTTATTTACTATATATATACTTGAGTAATCAAAATAAAATTTTAATTTAAAATTGATATATTGTACATTTTATTTTGTTTTTTTTTAAAATTTCAAGTTACAAAATGTATTTTCTTGCATTGTATTATTTTATTTTGAAAAATAGTATTTTAGTAACATTACAATATAACTAAAAATAGTATATTTTATGAGTATTTTATTTATTTAGTATGAGTAATTTATTGATTTGAATGGTGTACGTAAAGTAGTGTGTATCATTTTGTTTATTTAAATAGTGCATGTGAACAAAAATATTTATAATTTATTTACAATGTATATTCTATATACGTAGTTGAATAATTATGATTTATGAAATAAACTTCTCTTAGTCCATATTTTTAGGATTTTATTATTATTTATTTATTATATTAATTTATTGATTTGAATGTTGTACGTAAAATAGTGTATTTTAGAATTTTGTTCAATATGAAATGTTGTGATTTTATTTATAATTATATTCAATATCAGTATTTTATTTATTTAAAGTGTATGTGAACAAAGTATTTATTATTTATTTACAATGTATATTCCTTGAGTAATCAAAATAAAATTTTAATTTAAAAATTGAATATATTGTATATTTTATTTTGTGTTTTTGAAAATTTCAAGTTACAAAATGTATTTTCTTGCATTGAATTTTTTATTTTGAAAAATAGTTTTTAGTAACATTACAATATAACTAAAAATAGTATATTCTATGAGTATTTTATTTATTTAGTATGAGTAATTTATTGATTTGAATGGTGTACGGAAAGTAGTGTGTATCATTTTATTTATTTAAATAGTGCATGTGAACAAAATATTTATTTTTTATTTACAATGTATATTCTATATATGTAGTTGATAAATTATGATTTCTGAAATAAACTTCTCTTAGTCCATATTTTAGGATTTATTATTATTTTTATTTATTATATGTAATTTATTGATTTGAATGTTGTACGTAAAGTAGTGTATATTTAGAATTTTGTTCAATATAAATGTTGTGATTTTATTTATAATTATATTCAATATCAGTATTTTATTTATTTAAATGGTGTGTGAACAAAGTATTTATTATTTATTTACTATATATATACTTGAGTAATCAAAATCAAAATTTTTAATTTAAAAATTCTAAGATATTGTACATTTATTTTGTGTTTTTTTTTAATTTCAAGTTACAAAATGTATTTTCTTGCATTGTATTACTTTATTTTGAAAAATTGTATTTTAGTAACATTACAATATAACTAAAAAATAGTATATTTTATGACTATTTTATTTATTTAGTATGAGCAATTTATTGATTTGAATGGTGTACGTAAAGTAGTGTGTATCATTTTGTTTATTTAAATAGTGCATGTGAACAAAAATATTTATAATTTATTTACAATGTATATTCTATATACTTAGTTGATATAATTATGATTTATGAAATAAACTTCTCTTAGTCCATATTTTACGATTTTATTATTTTTTATTTATTATATGTAATTTATTGATTTGAATGTTGTACGTAAAGGTGTATATTTAGAATTTTGTTCAATATTAAGTGTTGTATTTTATTTATAATTGTATTTAATATCAGTATTTTATTTATTTAAATGTTGTATGTGAACAAAAATATTTATTATTTAATTTTATGTATTATCCTTGAGTAATCAAAATAAATTTTTAATTAAAAAATTGAATATATTGTATATTTTGTTTTGTGTTTTTTGAAAATTCAAGTCACAAAATGTATTTTCTTGCATTGAATTATTTTATTTTAAAATAGTATTTTAATAACATTACAATATAACTAAAATTGTATATTCTACGAGTATTTTATTTATTTAGTATAAGTAATTTATAGATTTGAATGTTGTACGTAAAATAGTGTATATTTAGAATTTTGTTCAATATGAAATGTTTGATTTATTTATAATTTTATTTAATATTAGTATTTTATTTATTTAAATGGTGTATGTGACAAAGTATTTATTATTTATTTGCTATGCATAATCCTTGAGTAATCAAAATAAAATTTTTAATTTAAAAATTGAATATATTGTATATTTTTTTTGTGTTTTTGAAAATTTCAAGTCACAAAATGTATTTTCTTGCATTGAATTATTTTATTTTGAAAAATAGTATTTTAGTAACATTACAATATAACAAAAAATAGTATATTCTATGAGTATTTTATTTATTTAGTATGAGTAATTTATTGATTTGAATGGTGTACGGAAAGTAGTGTGTATCATTTTATTTATTTAAATAGTAAACAAAAATATTTATTATTTATTTACAATGTATATTCTATATATGTAGTTGATAAAATAATGATTTCTGAAATAAACTTCTCTTAGTTTATTTTTAGGATTTTATTATTTTATTTATTTATATAAGTAATTTATTGATTTGAATGTTGTACGTAAAATAGTGTATATTTAGAATTTTGTTCAATATGAAATGTTGTGATTTTATTTATAATTATATTAATATCAGTATTTTATTTATTTAAATGGTGTATGTGAACAAAGTATTTATTATTTATTTACTATATATATACTTGAGTAATCAAAATAAAATTTTTAATTTAAAAATTGAATATATTGTATATTTTATTTTGTGTTTTTTTTAAATTTCAAGTCACAAAATGTATTTTCTTGCATTGAATTATTTTATTTTGAAAAATAGTATTTTAGTAACATTACAATATAACTAAAAAATAGTATTTTATGAGTATTTTATTTATTTCGTATGAGCAATTTATTGATTTGAATGGTGTACGTAAAGTAGTGTGTATCATTTTGTTTATTTAAATAGTGCATGTGAACAAAAATATTTATAATTTATTTACAATGTATATTCTATATACATAGTTGATAAAATTATGATTTATGAAATAAACTTCTCTTAGTCCATATTTTACGATTTTATTATTTTATTTATTAATATAAGTAATTTATTGATTTGAATGTTGTACGTAAATAGTGTATATTTAGAATTTTGTTCAATATGAAATGTTGTGATTTTATTTATAATTATATTCAATTATATTTTATTTATTTAAATGGTGTATGTGAACAAAGTATTTATTATTTATTTACTATATATATTACTTGAGTAATCAAAATCAAAATTTTAATTTAAAAATTCTATAGATATTGTACATTTTTTTTGTGTTTTTTTTTAATTTCAAGTTACAAAATGTATTTTCTTGCATTGTATTACTTTATTTTGAAAAAGTATTTTAGTAACATTACAATATAACTAAAAAATAGTATATTTTATGATATTTTATTTATTTAGTATGAGCAATTTATTGATTTGAATGGTGTACGTAAAGTAGTGTGTATCATTTTGTTTATTTAAATAGTGCATGTGAACAAAAATATTTATAATTTATTTACAATGTATATTCTATATACTTAGTTGATATAATTATGATTTATGAAATAAACTTCTCTTAGTCCATATTTTACGATTTTATTATTTTTTTATTTATTATATGTAATTTATTGATTTGAATGTTGTACGTAAAATAGTGTATATTTAGAATTTTGTTCAATATTAAGTGTTGTGATTTTATTTATAATTGTATTTAATATCAGTATTTTATTTATTTAAATGTTGTATGTGAACAAAATATTTATTATTTAATTACTATGTATTATCCTTGAGTAATCAAAATAAATTTTTAATTAAAAATTTGAATATATTGTATATTTTGTTTTGTGTTTTTTGAAAATTTCAAGTCACAAAATGTATTTTCTTGCATTGAATTATTTTATTTTGAAAAATAGTATTTTAATAACATTACAATATAACTAAAAATAGTATATTCTACGAGTATTTTATTTATTTAGTATAAGTAATTTATAGATTTGAATCTTGTACGTAAAATAGTGTATATTTAGAATTTTGTTCAATATGAAATGTTGTGATTTTATTTATAATAATTTATTTAATATTAGTATTTTTTTATTTAAATGGTGTATGTGGACAAAGTATTTATTATTTATTTGCTAATGCATAATCCTTAGATATATATTAATTTAAAAATTGATAATATTGTATATTTTATTTTGTGTTTTTTGAAAATTTCAAGTCACAAATGTATTTTCTTGCATTGAATTATTTTATTTTGAAAAATAGTATTTTAGTAACATTACAATATAACCAAAAAATAGTATATTTTATGAGTATTTTATTTATTTATATGAGTAATTTATTGATTTGAATGGTGTACGGAAAGTAGTGTGTATCATTTTATTTATTTAAAAGTAGGCATAAAAAAATATATATTTATTTACAATGTATATTCTATATATGTAGTTGATAAAATATGATTTCTGAAATAAACTTCTCTTAGTCCATATTTTAGGATTTTATTATTTTTTTATTTAATATATAATATAGATTTGAATGTTGTACGTAAAATAGTGTATATTTAGAATTTTGTTCAATATGAAATGTTGTGATTTTATTTATAATTATATTCAATATCAGTATTTTATTTATTTAAATGGTGTATGTGAACAAAGTATTTATTATTTATTTACATGTATATTTCTTGAGTAATCAAATAAAATTTTTAATTTAAAAATTGAATATATTGTATATTTTATTTTGTGTTTTTTGAAAATTTCAAGTTACAAAATGTATTTTCTTGCATTGAATTATTTTATTTTGAAAAATAGTATTTAGTAACATTACAATATAACTAAAAAATATATTTTATGAGTATTTTATTTATTTAGTATGAGTAATTTATTGATTTGAATGGTGTACGTAAAGTAGTGTGTATCATTTTGTTTATTTAAATAGTGCATGTGAACAAAAATATTTATAATTTATTTACAATGTATATTCTATATAGTTAGTTGATATAATTATGATTTATGAAATAAACTTCTCTTAGTCCATATTTTACGATTTTATTATTATTTTATTTATTATATGTAATTTATTGATTTGAATGTTGTACGTAAAGTAGTGTATATTTAGAATTTTGTTCAATATTAAGTGTTGTGATTTTATTTATAATTATATTCAATATCAGTATTTTATTTATTTAAATGGTGTATGTGAACAAAGTATTTATTATTTATTTACTATATATATTACTTGAGTAATCAAAATCAAAATTTTAATTTAAAAATTCTATAGATATTGCACATTTTATTTTGTGTTTTTTTTTAATTTCAAGTTACAAAATGTATTTTCTTGCATTGTATTACTTTATTTTGAAAAATTGTATTTTAGTAACATTACAATATAACTAAAAAATAGTATATTTTATGACTATTTTATTTATTTAGTATGAGCAATTTATTGATTTGAATGGTGTACGTAAAGTAGTGTGTACCATTTTGTTTATTTAAATAGTGCATGTGAACAAAAATATTTATAATTTATTTACAATGTATATTCTATATACTTAGTTGATATAATTATGATTTATGAAATAAACTTCTCTTAGTCCATATTTTACGATTTTATTATTTTTTTATTTATTATATGTAATTTATTGATTTGAATGTTGTACGTAAAATAGTGTATATTTAGAATTTTGTTCAATATTAAGTGTTGTTATTTATTTATAATTGTATTTAATATCAGTATTTTATTTATTTAAATGTTGTATGTGAACAAAATATTTATTATTTAATTACTATGTATTATCCTGAGTAATCAAAATAAAATTTTTAATTAAAAAATTTGAATATATTGTATATTTTGTTTTGTGTTTTTTGAAAATTTCAAGTCACAAAATGTATTTTCTTGCATTGAATTATTTTATTTTGAAAAATAGTATTTTAATAACATTACAATATAACTAAAAAATAGTATATTCTACGAGTATTTTATTTATTTAGTATAAGTAATTTATAGATTTGAATCTTGTACGTAAAATAGTGTATATTTAGAATTTTGTTCAATATGAAATGTTGTGATTTTATTTATAATTTTATTTTAATATTAGTATTTTATTTATTTAAATGGTGTATGTGGACAAAGTATTTATTATTTATTTGCTATGCATAATCCTTGAGTAATCAAAATAAAATTTTTAATTTAAAATTGAATATATTGTATATTTTATTTTGTGTTTTTTGAAAATTTCAAGTCACAAAATGTATTTTCTTGCATTGAATTATTTTATTTTGAAAAATAGTATTTTAGTAACATTACAATATAACCAAAAAATAGTATATTTTGAGTATTTTATTTATTTAGTATGAGTAATTTATTGATTTGAATGGTGTACGGAAAGTAGTGTGTATCATTTTATTTATTTAAATAGTACATGTAACAAAAATATTTATTTTTTATTTACAATGTATATTCAATATATGTAGTTGATAAAATAATGATTTCTGAAATAAACTTCTCTTAGTCCATATTTTAGGATTTTATTATTTTATTTATTTAATATAAGTAATTTATAGATTTGAATGTTGTACGTAAAATAGTGCATATTTAGAATTTTGTTCAATATGAAATGTTGTGATTTTATTTATAATTATATTCAATATCAGTATTTTATTTATTTAAATGGTGTATGTGAACAAAGTATTTATTATTTATTTACAATGTATATTTCTAGAGTAATCAAAATAAAATTTTTAATTAAAAATTGAATATATTGTATATTTTATTTTGTGTTTTTTGAAAATTTCAAGTCACAAAATGTATTTTCTTGCATTGAATTATTTTATTTTGAAAAATAGTATTTTAGTAACATTACAATATAACTAAAAAATAGTATATTTTATGAGTATTTTATTTATTTCGTATGAGCAATCTATTGATTTGAATGGTGTACGTAAAGTAGTTTGTATCATTTTGTTTATTTAAATAGTGCATGTGAACAAAAATATTTATAATTTATTTACAATGTATATTCTATATAGTTAGTTGATATAATTATGATTTATGAAATAAACTTCTCTTAGTCCATATTTTACGATTTTATTATTATTTTATTTATTATATGTAATTTATTGATTTGAATGTTGTACGTAAAGTAGTGTATATTTAGAATTTTGTTCAATATTAAGTGTTGTGATTTTATTTATAATTATATTCAATATCTGTATTTTATTTATTTAAATGGTGTATGTGAACAAAGTATTTATTATTTATTTACTATATATATTACTTGAGTAATCAAAAAAAATTTTAATTTAAAAATTCTATAGATATTGCACATTTTATTTTGTGTTTTTTTTTAATTTCAAGTTACAAAATGTATTTTCTTGCATTGTATTACTTTATTTTGAAAAATTGTATTTTAGTAACATTACAATATAACTAAAAAATAGTATATTTTATGACTATTTTATTTATTTAGTATGAGCAATTTATTGATTTGAATGGTGTACGTAAAGTAGTGTGTACCATTTTGTTTATTTAAATAGTGCATGTGAACAAAAATATTTATAATTTATTTACAATGTATATTCTATATACTTAGTTGATATAATTATATTATGAAATAAACTTCTCTTAGTCCATATTTTACGATTTTATTATTTTTTTATTTATTATATGTAATTTATTGATTGAATGTTGTACGTAAAATAGTTATATTAGAATTTTGTTCAATATTAAGTGTTGTGTTTTATTTATAATTGTATTTAATATCAGTATTTTATTTATTTAAATGTGTATGTGAACAAAATATTTATTATTTAATTACTATGTATTATCCTGAGTAATCAAAATAAAATTTTAATTAAAAAATTGAATATATTGTATATTTGTTTTGTTTTTTGAAAATTTCAAGTCACAAAAATATTTTCTTGCATTGAATTATTTTATTTTGAAAAATAGTATTTTAATAACATTACAATATAACTAAAAAATAGTATATTCTACGAGTATTTTATTTATTTAGTATAAGTAATTTATAGATTTGAATCTTGTACGTAAAATAGTGTATATTTAGAATTTTGTTCAATATGAAATGTTGTGTTTATTTATAATTTTATTTATATTAGTATTTTATTTATTTAAATGTGTATGTGGACAAATATTTATTTTATTTGCTATGCATAATCCTTGAGTAATCAAAATAAAATTTTTTATTTAAAAATGAATATTTGATATTTTATTTTGTGTTTTTTGAAAATTTCAAGTCACAAAATGTATTTTCTTGCATTGAATTATTTTATTTTGAAAATAGTATTTTTAGTAAATTCAATATAATAAAAAATAGTATATTCTACGAGTATTTTATTTATTTAGTATAAGTATTTATAGTTTGAATCTTGTACGTAATAGTGTATATTTAGAATTTTGTTCAATATGAAATGTTGTGATTTTATTTATAATTTTATTTAATATTAGTATTTTATTTATTTAAATGGTGTATGTGGAAAAGTATTTATTATTTATTTACTATGTATAATCTTGAGTAATCAAAAAAATTTTTAATTTAAAAATTGAATATATTGTATATTTTATTTTGTGTTTTTTGAAAATTTCAAGTCACAAAATGTATTTTCTTGCATTGAATTATTTTATTTTGAAAAATAGTATTTTAGTAACATTACAATATAACAAAAAGTATATTTTATGAGTATTTTATTTATTTAGTATGAGTAATTTATTGATTTGAATGGTGTACGTAAAGTAGTGTGTATCATTTTTTTATTTAAATAGTGCATGTGAACAAAAATATTTATAATTTATTTACAATGTATATTCTATATATGTAGTTGATAAAATTATGATTTATGAAATAAACTTCTCAGTTAGTATATTTTGTTTTATTATTTTATTTATTTAATATGGTAATTTATTGATTTGAATGTTGTACGTAAAATAGTGTATATTTAGAATTTTGTTCAATATGAAATGTTGTGATTTTATTTATAATTATATTCAATATCAGTATTTTATTTATTTAAATGGTGTATGTGAACAAAGTATTTATTATTTATTTACTATATATATTACTTGAGTAATCAAAATCAAATTTTAATTTAAAAATTCTATAGATATTGTACATTTTATTTTGTGTTTTTTTTTAATTTCAAGTTACAAAATGTATTTTCTTGCATTGTATTACTTTATTTTGAAAAATTGTATTTTAGTAACATTACAATATAACTAAAAAATAGTATATTTTATGAGTATTTTATTTATTTAGTATGAGCAATTTATTGATTTGAATGGTGTACGTAAAGTAGTTTGTATCATTTTGTTTATTTAAATAGTGCATGTGAACAAAATATTTATAATTTATTTACAATGTATATTCTATATACTTAGTTGATATAATTATGATTTATGAAATAAACTTCTCTTAGTCCATATTTTACGATTTTATTATTTTTTTATTTATTATATGTAATTTATTGATTTGAATGTTGTACGTAAAGTAGTGTATATTTAGAATTTTGTTCAATATTAAGTGTTGTGATTTTATTTATAATTATATTCAATATCTGTATTTTATTTATTTAAATGGTGTATGTGAACAAAGTATTTATTATTTATTTACTATATAATTATTGAGTAATCAAAATCAAATTTTAATTTAAAAATCTATAGATATTGCACATTTTTTTTGTGTTTTTTTTTAATTTCAAGTTACAAAATGTATTTTCTTGCATTGTATTACTTTATTTTGAAAAATTGTATTTTAGTAACATTACAATATAACTAAAAAATAGTATATTTATGACTATTTTATTTATTTAGTATGAGCAATTTATTGATTTGAATGGTGTACGTAAAGTAGTGTGTACATTTTGTTTATTTAAATAGTGCATGTGAACAAAAATATTTATAATTTATTTACAATGTATATTCTATATACTTAGTTGATATAATTATGATTTATGAAATAAACTTCTCTTAGTCTATTTTACGATTTTATTATTTTTTTATTTATTATATGTAATTTATTGATTTGAATGTTGTACGTAAAATAGTGTATATTTAGAATTTTGTTCAATATTAAGTGTTGTTATTTTATTTATAATTGTATTTAATATCAGTATTTTATTTATTTAAATGTGTATGTGAAAAAATATTTATTATTTAATTACTATGTTTATTCCTTGAGTAATCAAAATAAAATTTTTAATTTAAAAAATTTGAATATATTGTATATTTTGTTTTGTGTTTTTTGAAAATTTCAAGTCACAAAATGTATTTTCTTGCATTGAATTATTTTATTTTGAAAAATAGTATTTTAATAAATTACAATATAACTAAAAAATAGTATATTCTACGAGTATTTTATTTATTTAGTATAAGTAATTTATAGATTTGAATCTTGTACGTAAAATAGTGTATATTTAGAATTTTGTTCAATATGAAATGTTGTGATTTTATTTTATATTTTATTTAATATTAGTATTTTTTATTTAAATGGTGTATGTGGAACAGTATTTATTATTTATTTGCTATGCATATCCTTGAGTAATCAAAATAAAATTTTTAATTTAAAAATTGAATATATTGTATATTTTATTTTGTGTTTTTTGAAAATTTCAAGTCACAAAATGTATTTTCTTGCATTGAATTATTTTATTTTGAAAAATAGTATTTTAGTAACATTACAATATAACAAAAAATAGTATATTTTATGAGTATTTTATTTATTTAGTATGAGTAATTTATTGATTTGAATGGTGTACGGAAAGTAGTGTGTATCATTTTATTTATTTAAATAGTGCATGTAAAAAATATTTATTTTTATTTACAATGTATATTCAATATATGTAGTTGATAAAATAATGATTTCTGAAATAAACTTCTCTTAGTCTATTTTAGGATTTTATTATTTTATTTATTTAATATAAGTAATTTATAGATTTGAATGTTGTACGTAAAATAGTGTATATTTAGAATTTTGTTCAATATGAAATGTTGTGATTTTATTTATAATTATATTCAATATCAGTATTTTATTTATTTAAATGGTGTATGTGAACAAAGTATTTATTATTTATTTACAATGTATATTTCTAGAGTAATCAAAATAAAATTTTTAATTTAAAAATTGAATATATTGTATATTTTATTTTGTGTTTTTTGAAAATTTCAAGTCACAAAATGTATTTTCTTGCATTGAATTATTTTATTTTGAAAATAGTATTTTAGTAACATTACAATATAACTAAAAAATAGTATATTTTATGAGTATTTTATTTATTTAGTATGAGCAATCTATTGATTTGAATGGTGTACGTAAAGTAGTTTGTATCATTTTGTTTATTTAAATAGTGCATGTGAACAAAAATATTTATAATTTATTTACAATGTATATTCTATATAGTTAGTTGATATAATTATGATTTATGAAATAAACTTCTCTTAGTCCATTTTTACGATTTTATTATTATTTTTTTTATTATATGTAATTTATTGATTTGAATGTTGTACGTAAAGTAGTGTATATTTAGAATTTTG